>VZTN01037503.1:1683976-1861091 GCA_013400515.1 Erpornis zantholeuca | reverse complement strand
CCTTTTTCTCCCCTTTCCTCATTTTTCCCTTTCTCGCTATTCCCTCCCATTTTCCCATCACCTTTTTCCTGCCCCCTTTCCCTTTTTCAGCGACCTCCCCCATTTCCCCCCGCATTCCGTAGAATCGCAGAGTCGTTCAGGTTGGAAAAGACCTTTAAGATCAAGACCATCAAACCCAGCCCCTACCCCAGCACTGCCGAGCCCACCACTGAACTGTGTCCCAAAGTACCACATCTGCACATCGCCGAAATACCTCCAGGGATGCTGACCCCACCACTTCCCTGGGCAATCTGTTCCAGTGCTTGACAATCCTTCCCGTGAAGAATATTTTCCTAATATAATATCAAATCTGCCCTGTTGCAACTTGAGGCTGTTTCCTCTCACTGCTTGTTCCTTGGGAGATGAAGCCAAAGCCCCACCTGGCTACAGCCTCCTTTCAGCTAGTAGTAGAAATTGGTAACATCTCTTGTGAGCTTCCTTTTCTCCAGGCCAAACACCCCCAGCTCCTCGTAAGACTTGTGCTCTAGACCCTTCACCAGCTTCACTGCCCTACTTTGGACACTGCTTTCTCCCTTGCTCCTTTTTAAACTGATCTTCCCCTCCTCCTGGTTTTTTTTTTTCCCCATCCCTCTCTCTACCAAAGCCTTTTAGCAAAGCAGACTGTGCCCAGCAGCCAAGTGGCAGCAGGGGCTCAGCCACCCAGTGTGGTACAAAGGCTCCAGCAGCAGTACAACTCCTTTTCCCTTGGAGTTCCATGTGCTGGGGATGGAATGGGTGGAAATGGGTTTTTTTCTGCTCTAAAAAGTTGGTTGTTTCGCAACCATATGCAAATGCTTTGGTTTTAGCAGATGGCAATGAGCACTTTCCTTATACATTTTACTCTGAAGCTCAGGATCAAGGTAAAAAGGGTTTGCAATAGGTTCAGCAGCTACTGATTGGTAGGACAGGTTAAACTTGTGTTCAAGGAGAAGTTTCCATCACATGTCCACTTGCTGCTCTTCCCTTCCCTTTAGGAGCCTGGGACCCTCCCTTCTCTTAAAATTCCAATGAAGTGCCAGGTTTGGTTCATCAAAGGTCTGTAAAATCATTTCCCAACTAAAGAAAAGGGGCTACACCATATAGCCCTACACCAGAGCATCTACACATGCACTCCTTCTACCTGTTGTACATTATATGCAAAATTTCTGTGTTCATCATATCTCCAGATTAAAAAAAAAAACAAAACAAAACAAAAAAAAAACCCTGAAAAAAATCTGACAGACCAAAAGAAAAACGCACATCAGCAAAACTGGCAAGTATCAAACACTATAAATTTTATCAAGTTAGTTTATCAAGCAACAAATTTGATCTGTGGGTCTTCATTTTCTTTTCTGTTATTCTTTTAATTTTAGTACTTTCCTATTTTAATACTTTATAACTGTTGTTGTCCTTTGCTTGCATTGATTTGCAAGTGGATCCAGTTGGCCAGCAATGGCAGGGAATGCTAATTCCATTAAAAAAATATGTTTCCCTAAGGCCTCAGCCCACAGTGATGAAAAATCCAGACCAACAAACATATTTTGTTAAAATCAGTCTTACGTGTCCTCTCTTTTCCCACAGAAAAATAAAAGTAGGAAAACAGTGCACTAAGCAAAGTGAAATATAAATGATGGGCCCTTCCCAGCTCGGGTGGTTTTATCCCAAATATATCCCCGAGCTGGGGAGAGAGTGACAGTGTGTACCCCAGAAGTGGGCAAGCCCTAATCACGTTTCAGATGTGCCACGTACAGCCACAGCCAAGATTATTTAAAGTTGTGGGGTCAGTGACAGCAGCAGCTGCTGCTCCTGACCTCAAGGGAATCACAGTCCTGGTTAACACAAACTCTTGTCCCTCCATTTCTCACTGGGGCTTACTGGGGAGTGAGTGGTTCTTGGAGCAAAGGGCTCCTGGTGCTGAGCTGGCCACTGGCAGGAGTGGGCTGCAGGGGCAGAGGGAAATGCAGCACAGGCAAATATAAAATAACCCTTCCTATTAGAGATTACTTATTTTCCCTGCCTTTAGAAAGGAACAGCTGCTACTCAGGTTTGCCAGCACCCAGAACTCGAAAACTGTGAGTGAGAGACTCAGAAATAGGATGATTGTCTGTAAAACAGACTGATGTCAAGGGGAAAAAAAAAAAAAAGCCTCTTTTCATTTGGCCTGTGATTGCTAAGTCTGCAGAGATCCTTTTTTTGAAGCTTTTTCCTTGGTCCTTGAGGAGCAGAGATCCACTCCTTTTTTTTTTCCTTCCCCTTTTTTAAATGAATGCTCGGATTCTAACATAATCAACTAATTCCAGGAGCTGAAGCTTCAAGATAAAAAGAAAAGTATACCATGTCACAAAGCTCACAATGCAATCTCATTGCATTGGCTTTGGCAGCGGTTCACTTGGCTCTGGAAATAATAAAGTGGGAGACTGAAATGACAAACAAACCAGAGATCCAAACCCAAGTACCACCAGGGAATGCTAAGCAGATGGCCAGAGAAAGACCCGCCCAAAGAATTGCTACAGCCTTTGCAGGAGGATTACTGACACCATCCACCGTGGTGGCCTCCTTCCTGAGCCTGCCTGGCACCGTTTGCATCTTGATGTCCTTGTAAAGAACTAAGAGGAATAAACAAGCAAGAAAGACCTCTCAAATGCGAATCATTTGTGCACCCTCTCATGGCAAACAGGGAGACCCAAGGGTGTTGGAGAGCACATGGAAGGGTCAGGACCAACACTACATTTCTGTGGCTTCTTGGGCCTACATGGCTTTAATTGTTTATTGAGCTATCACCAAGATACCACTGGTGTGCACTTTCAGGAAGCATGCTTTCAGCATGCTCCTCTTGAAATGTCTGCTTTGTTTCAATATGCCATAATATTATTTTGTCAAGAGAATTTATTTAAAAGTTGCAAAATTATGTCTGAGCTAAACAGAAGCTGGCACAATGGAAATGAGATTTTTGGGATACCCCATAAATATGCAAGTGTGAGCATATGAAATCTCATGTAGCAATTCATTTTTAGAAAGAGAAAAAAACCCCTAAATTATATTGTCTCGTGTAATATCCAGTTTTCTCAGCACAGAAAAACCACATGAATATCAACTGTGGTCATTTGAACTAAGCTGTGTGGTAAAACACCCTGCAGAGCTACGTCAAGACTCATCCTTTCTGCTTATCCTCATCAATACCCTGGTTTACCAGAAAAAACCCCAGATATTGTGGAACAGGTTTCAGGCTGCCAACCCCAGTAGATTCTCTGTGCTGCCAAGTAGGATTTCTCTTTAGTCCATGTCTATTCCCAGCATTTAGCAAAGCTGACCTATCCTGTTGTGCTTTCCTCAATTTTCGCTCTTCTTACCAGCCTAAAAATGCAATGTTTAACACACTAAACCCTGCGTGCTCTCCTCACAGGGATCAGGATTTTGAACTTTGGACTCAATGGGAAGAAGTTTTTCAGCAAGCACCTGGAGCTGAATCCTACCCACCATATTTGTGGGTGTTGCCCCGTTACCTGCCAGTTTGAAATAAGCAGGATTTAATCATTTGGGGATGACAGTGAATTACAGCCCCCCCGTGCAGGAATACAGCACTCCTGCCCCGCTCTCCCAGCCCGTCTGCTTAGAGCCTGGTGCATCACTGGACCACAGCCAGGCAGCCATAGAAATGCACTCAGTGAATAAGGTCTTCCTTCCCTATCAGCTAATAAAGATAATTACAAAGGCCAGCGCATATTCATTTGGGTTCAGTCCTTTTCCCACTCAAATTAATGTCGGTTTTGCCACTGATGCTGATTTCAGGAGAAGCTGGCCCAACATTAGGGAGCTAAAATTAGATTGCTTCTGCCATCTTCCCTTTATCAGCCAAGGGAGCTGCTGGCCCAGCCAGGAATCAGCACTGACTCAAGGAGCAGCCCAGGTGTGGTGGGAATGACTCTGCTGGGCTCCAACACCTCCTGCAGGAGCTCAGGCAGTGGGACCCCACGATGGTCCAAGTGCCACCTCCACCCCACAGCACCACAGCCAGGCCCTGGGCGTACTCACCCCTCCAGAACACGTTTGCCAAAACCAGCACTGAATGAGGGCAGAGAAGGAGACACACAGAGAAAATCCTTATCCCCTGAGGGCTCAGAGTCAGGGCATGGCAGCTCTTGGAGAGGATGCCCACGTATGCTCACACCCGTGTGTGACACCCAGCGCTGTCCCCAGACACTCCCTGTGCGGGGCTGTCGGATTTCTATCCCCTTTCCACAACACCGAAGTTCCTTGCTATCAATACTGGTGATGCCACTCGAAAAATTCAGGGGAAATCCATCACAGCCCGTGAGGTTATTCTGCTGTAACGAGCAGCCCTTGCACCTCATTTTTCAGCCACGCGACTCAGCCCTTACAGCTCCATTTCTGCGCTGCGCAAAGCCACCGAGGCAGTGGCTCAGTGCAAAGCCTGGGAGGCTTTTCTGCAGCCCAGCCAGCAGCTCAGGATCTCCATGCACAGGTGCAGATGTGGATAGGAACATGTAAATATAATATACATACAATTATGCTCCACGGTTTTCCTCTGAAAAGCAGTATTTTCCTTTTGGGCACCCGCCTACCCATCAATATGCCCGAGAGTAGAGACACACAGACATTTAGCTGCAAGGCTGAAAAATCTCCTCAGCCACACTCCCATGGAGCTCACGTAGCATCCTGATTTGCACACACCTTGGAAATACAAACGGTTCCTCTCTTCTCAAATTCTGCTGCTACAATAACTTTGCTGACAACTTTGCTTACTGGACTTGTTTCATGGTGGGAGTAACTACCAGCAGTAGCTCGCCTGCTCCTCGGAGCAGAGTCACATGCTGGGATTGCTCATATGCCATTCAGATTCTCTAACAGCTGAGAGAGAGAGAAAAAGAGAGGGAAAAAAAGGGCAACTATTTCTAACAGAGACACATTCCTCTTTTGCCTCTGCTTTGACTGCAAATGCTGTGACACTGATTTCTAACTGGTCAATCCCCACCCTGTTTCTATAAACACAGAAGACGACTGTTTAGAACTCCAAACTCCCAGTCTTGTGCCAGATAACATTTTCCAATCAGCTCCCAAGGCAAGCTTCACTCAGGAATTTAAAAAAAAAAAGAAAAAAAAAAAGAAAAAAAAAGAAGGAATGGCAGATTAAACAGATCAGCTCTGATTCTTACCTTCAGAAGCAGACTTCGTTCAAAGCCCACAAATACTTTTACTTTGCTGTAAGTCTGAGCTATTTTTAGGTTCCCTCTGGGACGCCATATAGGGAGAGCAGCCCCCTCCCTATCATTACTAATCTGCCGAACATAACAGCAGGACACCTGCTGCTGGTGAGTCATGTTTTGTGTGGAGCTAATGGTATATATATAGGCAAAACATAAAGACAATTGCTTATTTCCCTCTCTACCCCATGTGCTGTTTGTTGCTCTAAGCAAATCAAATCACTGCAATGAAGACAGTGTAAAAAAGACAAATACACGGGAAAATTCATGTTCGGCTTCAGACCAGAAGCTCTAGAAGTGCACAGCAGAATTATGCTTGTTTGTATTTGTGGTGTGTATACCTGTGTGCATTCATGTCTGTGCACTTTTGCACCTGCACAGAGTGATTGTGCTTTTAGAAGCTCCTGTTCTGGTACATTGCAAACCAGTGTCTTCCCTGAAAACAAGAATGGCAAATCAATGATTCAAATTCTAAAGCTCCATCCCCATCCCCAACGTCTTCTCTACTTATTCACAGCAAGAGGGAATGAGCACAGAAAAGGGGAATATGTAGAGAAAACTCAGGTTTACGACCTGCCAGCATGAAGAAACCTACCATGTGTTCCCTATATAAGCTCCCAGATAGGAGGCAGAAGTAGCTTTGTGGCTGTTAAACATCAGCTGTGTTCCCCTTTGTTTGCTTCATGGCCATTACTTGCAGTGACAAACCTATCTGTAGGACAGCCCCTGCTCTGTGCTGGGAGCCTGATTTAGCTCTGGCCCTCAAGCCATGCATTTCATTGTTATGGGCTTCACTTCTAAACTTTTGAGAGCTGCAGTAAAGTGCTTCTAGGTTTGGCATTGTGATATCTGGAAGATCTCTCTTTTATTCTTTCCTCCCCTCTCTCTCCTGTACTATTATTATTATTATTATTATTATTGTTATTATTATTTTCAAAATGTGAACTTTTTGTTGTTCCTGTCTTTGGAGAAAAGCACTGTCCTAGTCTGCCTCGGGCAATACTTCCATTTGTGGTGGATACACACCATTCCTAACCCCAACTCCCCCTACTGTCCTTAAATTCTACAGCACAATCCCTCTTATTATAGGCAATGATAAAATGTCCACTGACCAGTGGAAATAGGGTGGAGACTTACAGAAGGTGTTGCAATATCTCACAATAACTTGAATAACAGTCACATCCAGAATCAGAACGAAGCATTGCAAGCCATACCCTGACTGATATAACCACATAAACTTGTATATTCCTTCCCAAAGTATCCAGTGAAAAACTTCCTGTAGGTTTATAAAGCCATCATATTGAACATACTGCAGCAGAATGGTTTTAAAATACATTTAAAGAAGATAGAAGATTTCTGTTCCCAGAGAACTGTGTAGGTTTTCAAACACATTTCCTTAGGACCTTACTTCCCCCTGCCCCATCTCCTTCTCCTGTTGAACTGGATGAGGGTTGGTAGAAACTTAAAAACTCTCTCAGCCTGCCAAGTTACCCTTCTCCAAGAGGGGCTGGACTAGGCACCAGCAAATGGCCAAATTTTACTTCTTTGAGCAGTGTAGGAACATATGCTGCATAAAACCCCTCAAAAGATGAATGGAGATACTAAAAAATTGCACTTATGTATGTTTCAGGCTCTCTAAACAGAGTTCAGGAATATCTTTCAAGCACAGGAATTTAAAATAACCTCTGGCAGATCAACATCTTACCACTTAAAAATGACCATCAATCAAATCCTGAGTGTTTGGGGAAAGACAACGTGCCCCAGATATCAGCCCTGGGTCTTGTCCACCAGATAAAGGTATAAAGAAAGCAAACCACAGGTCCTTTCCTTTCTGTATCCAGCTGTCTCCCCGGGTTCTGCTGTAGCAGCAGCAGCAGGATCTCAGGCAGACAGACCCTGCAGCATTCCCATTTTTATCAGGAGTGTGTCCATGACCCACAGGCTCTGCGATCCTCTATCCTCCCCTAGTGACCAGAGCATGCTGAGGGTATTGAACCAGCAGAGCCTTCGAGCTCAGCAGAGCTGCTGCATCCCAGCACCAGCAGCACATCTGGCTTTGTGCTTCTGGCTTCTGTCCTCTCTGGTGCCAAAAAACCAACCAAACCCCTGCTCCTCACTCGCCTTCATCTCAGGCTGCAGTGGGAGAGTGAGAGAGTGAGGGTGAGCTCTCCCCTGCCATTTCTCCGACGAGAGCCTGAGCATGCCATCCACATATCAGCAAACACAGGACCTTTATCTGTCTGCTAAACAAAAAAGTAGAAGCATAAGGGAAAAAGAAAAAAAAATCCCAAACCCCTCGGCATGTCTGCCTTGAATCCCAATTGGAAAAGAGTTGTTTGCCTTAATTCTAAATGTATTTAGAATGTGGAGCATATATTTCCAAAGGATGTTTTGTATTTACAGCGTGTCTGTCTGGTTATACTGCTGCAATGTAATTGTTTTCCTGCTGAGAATTATAGCAGGGAAGTTACTCTGGGTACAATTACAGCTCTTTATAGTTCTGCTTTGGAATTTAGAGGCTTCTGTGCACCACTCCCTCCTCCCTGCTTAGAGGCACTGGCCTTGGAGCACCTTGTGACACTGCCAGCGATGTGACATGTGGATGCATTTGAGGTTTAGTTTGCTAGAAATGGGTAAATCACTGCAGTAATGGAACAAGGAGAAATCTGTAACAAATCCCCTATGCTGAGGCTGGAGCTGGGTCAATCTAAGACAAAAATTTTGCTCGGTTTGTGCCTGGGGGAAGTGAAAAGGCATCAATTCCTGCCTGGCAGGGCTTTGGGAGTGAGAGCACTGCAGGATTTGTATCCAAAAGTTTGTTGGTTTGTCTGGGATTTTTGTTCGGGTTTTCCTTCTTTTTTTCTTTTCACAAAAATATTCACTCCTGGGCACAGGATCAGCACAAGGCCAGCATTAATATCAGACACAAAGCCTTGCAGTGTGGGTAAGATATGGACACAGCTTGGCCAAGCTGTGGTCAGTTCATCCACTGCTTCCTGATGGGAAACACTTCTTGACACATATCATAACCATCGCTGTTCCTTTTGCCTCCAGATCTTTAAGGCTCGATGCTGGAATTAGGTTTGCACCATAAATCTCTTCCATCAAACCACTGCCTGTTGCTGCTGATCCTTCTGAGCAGAGAGCTGAGTCACAGCCGTGCTGGAGGCACCCAGGACAGCCTCAATAGTAGCTCAGCACAAGCCACGTGGATGGCAGTGGAGCAATTCCAGCACCTGAGGAATGCTGGCAATGCTCCGCAGGGCAGGGCAGAGCACTCAGGGCAGCCCTGTTGCTCTCCTGCCCAGATGGTGCAGCTGCAGGAACAAATGTGCTCCTTTGCGGAGCAGCACCGTGTGTTTCAGAACGAAATGTCAACGAGCTTTCCAGATTAACACATTAAAAATGTATGAACAACAACTGTCGCACACGAGGAAGCTGATAACACTGGGAGAGCTTTTCCTTTTGAGATGGGGTGAGGCCGTTTTTAATATCACTGTGCTCATCCCCAGTTATAGTGTCAACAAGCTGAAGACCTGGAAGACTCATTAAGTCTTCCTTTGACCTTGTAACAGACCAGTGTGTTTTACCCAGCTACTTCTAATCGAACAGAGCTGTAAGTCCCTAAAAAGTCAATAGTGGAGCGTAGCAGCAAGTCTTACTCTGGAGCCATCAAAAAGCAAAGAATTCTCTGATTTTGTTCTTTTGATTATGTGCTCTAATGACTAAAATCACTTCCCATTAAAAAAAACAAAAACAAACAACTCCAAAAAACCCCTCCCCAAGCCAACACCTCTTTTAATAGCATCTGTTTCAGCTTTCAGATATGGGCACTTCTTTTATTTTTCTCTCCTTTTAGGACAGAGTTATTTTCTTCCTAGAACAGACTCATGCAGAAAATAAAAATCACCTCAGACCATTTTTTGGTCCATGAAACACACTGAACCTTTCAGGTCTCCTATTGTAAAACATTTCCTCATACCCTCAAATAATTTTAGCCCTTCTGTCCTACCCACTTTCCAACTTTTTCATATCCTTACAAAGTTTCGACGCATTATTTTGCTGCTTGAGACCTGGTTTTAGCGGCGCTGCAATAAAAGTAAAATTACCTCTTTTCCTGTTACTCAGTACTCTCTTGTTTATATATTTAAAGGCCACATAAATTCCCTTTGTCAGGTCATCTCAGCAGGATCGATGTGCAGAGGCTTCTTGGATCACTGCTCCCTTCATCCCACGAGTGCTCCCCGTGCTCAGCCTGCAGGGCTGTGCCCTTGCACAGACCAGCACGGGGCCTGATGGCTTTCTCATCCCCTTTACCAAATATTTCACCTTCCCCAGTGCCAGCCTCCTTCCCTCTTCACTGCCTACCATTCTCTAGATTTTAGTGCTTTCCAAAATTTTTTTTCATTTTGTGTTTTGCTATAGACCATGGATACAAACAACAGAGAGCTTTGTTACTTAACCCTAATGTGCCCCAGAAACCACAGGTCCATTTAGTCCTGATTCCCCATTGACAGCTACCCCCTGAGCTCTGCCAGACACTTCATTATCCATTTAATGCATATTCTAATATTACTGAATGGTGCTAATGTTTAATCAGCACGCCATTCACTGCCAAGTCAAACACCTCACAAAGTCTAAATGCACTAAATTTGTACGATCATTTTTGTCAACCAGACTTGTAATATAATCAGAGAGTAAAAATTAGGTCTCTTTGATAAAGTTTGCCACAAAACCATGTTGTTTAGACTACTTACTAATTTACTTTTGCATCAGCTTCTGAATTATTTAACACAAAATGATTGCGAACTAACCAGCCTTGAGTCTAAGGAAATGCTTCTTCATAATAGTCTTCTCTTTGAAATCAATATAGGCACATTTCATACCACCCTGTGAGCATTAGCTCAGTCACAAGGCAGTTCTTTACTTCTAGAGAGACTGGACTGAATTTGTTCCCTTTTGGAAGGTTTCACAGGTAAATTGGGCTTTGATGGGAGCAGATGCCTGACCCAGGGTCACAGTATCTGGTTCCTTTTACTATGCCTTCACATCTGCCCGGCTTTAAAAGCCTCACTAGTACTTGTCAGGCAATCAGACAAACAAACCCAAAAATCTTCAATATAAATTTCTTTGCAAAACCTCAGAAACAGCTTTGCCAGAATGGAACAGTTGGGACTTGGGGCACTTGTGCACAGGTCTGGCAGCACACAGCCACTGCTGCACATGAGCTTCTGATTTAGGGCCCCAGATAAATCTGCTCTTTTAAACTACATTGGTACAAAGCTAGAGCCATAATTTTATGGGCTGAAGGGTGATCATATTTAGAAAGGGAGCCAGCTGCCAGGAGGATTTTTATGCTGATTTCTACATAAGGTCCATTCACAAAGGCAAAATCTACTTTGTACCAAATTCTTTTTTTGTTCAACCGAGATTATTTGAAGGAGTCTAAAGGTATCTGAGAACCTTATTCCCCTTGCCCATTCCATATCCTGCTCCTTTAAACATCCATTTTGTCCTGCTGGAACCACTGCTGCCTACCTCATCAAACAACAAGGAAACCTCAAGGAGTTCAGTGGAGAGCTGTGAGTTTTGTACACAAAGACATTACAGCTTCTCCATGCTCCTGCTGTTATTCAGAAATCATGCAAAATGAAGCTGAGGCAGTGAGCAGAGGACAAACCTGAAGCCTTTATACCTCCTGAGCATAGCTCATTTGTTCTGCTGTCAGTAACTCAAAGCCCCAATGAAAAGAGTGGGGGGGGGGAAAGGGAGACATAAAAGAAAAAAGAGTAATTATATGCAAGTCACTAGACTTATCACTTAGCTTTTGGCAAAATATTGACTCCTGAATGATCTTTGTCAAATCTCATAAAAAACAGCCTCCAGGTGATGAATATTGCCACAGGCATTAAATGGGGTGCTGCTGGAAAAGGAAGAGGAGGAAAACAGAAAAGAAAGCTTAATGTTAATTATGTAAATTACCTGTGTCTGTATTTGGTCACAGCTCTCACAGTTTGGAAAAGCAGGATGCCCGAGGGCTTGATTTTTGCTCATTTAAAACATTCATGTCATTTAAAATATCTTCTGTCCTGGGCTTGGTGGACCTGATGGGCCCTGGCATCCCCTGCCCTGGGCAGCCTCAGCAGCAGCACAGGCAGCACCTCAGGATGTTCGGCCAAAACCACGGATCAGAGCAGAAAACTTAGAGTGAAGGCTCTGCTGGGACCCCTTAGAAGGCTCTGCTGAGAGCCTTATTGATTTCAGGAGGGAGATGGATGAATGTGCAGCATGTCTGTATCAGCAATCCAGGCATTTTGGACTGGTTTTGCGTGCTGACATTTCACTATGACTTAGGTTTTTGCAGAGGCTTTAACCCAACTATTGAAGTCGGGAAGGACAGCACTGTGAACAAGGGATAAGCAGTGGGGAGGAAGAAGAAGAAAGTATTTGTTATCTACAGCAATAATTTATCATTTCCAGACAGTACAGCAGGATAAAGAATAGTCTCATGGATGAAGAATTAATTTGAGACTGGGAAAAACGGGTCTGTCCCAGTATTGGACCTGCCAAATGGAGACATAAAATAGAAAAAGTGCTAAAGTGTTCCCTGCCCAGGTGTGGTCAGCAGGGTGGTCCATGCCATAGCCCATGGAATCCCGAAAGAGCCCCAGTTAAAATCCCAAGGAATAAATTAGCACTATATATAGCAACCTGGATTTTTCATCATTAAAATAGTGCCATAAGCAATGCTGAGATATTCCACACGCAGTCTGCCACTTCCAGTTTCCCTCTAATCACTTATCAACATTAATTCAACATTAACTTAGGACCCAATTTCTTCACCCTACTCATGCTGGCATCAGGCAAACCACCCATAGTCTCTCCCTCAGACTCCTTTTTTTGGAAGTGATTTTTAAAAATCACTTAAAGTGATTTAAGAATACTCCTAAATGTCAGCTGCAGGCAGGAGAAGACAGTTATTGGTCTGGGTTTAGAGAGAATTTTTGGCTCAGTTTCTTCTTCCTACCCTGCTCATCACTGATGTATTTTTAAATGAATCCTAAAATACACACCAGGAAACTCTATTAAATAAAAATCATGAATGGCATGCAGACTGTGCTATTACTGTGCATAAGAAGATAACAAGACTCAAGAGACTGCCCTTTACATTCTGCTGCTCTTGCTAACTGCAGATCTGGCCCAGCAAATGCACATGCTCCCTGACGAAGAGGGAGTGCCACAAAGCCTAAAGTATGCCTGGAAAGAGGCTGGAGGAATAAGAGATTGCAGAGATAATGGGGATGCCATGAGCTGCCTCTCCCTCAATTAACTAAGTGATTGGACATGCACAATCAGAGATCCCGAACGCCCTTCGTAGGTTATCAGTGATATCAGACATCAGATGGAGCCGCCCTGGACTTCCCCTGCCAACAAACTGGAGGAAAGAATTAGAATTCTGAAAGCTTTTTAAAGCCAGACTCTCACCTCAAGACACAATAAAAGAAAAGCTTTTAGATCATTCCTGGCAGAGGAGTTGGAAAGCTGCCATGCTCAGACAGAGTAACTATGGTAATCCATATCAGGTTGCAGAAATTATCTTTAGCATAGAGTCTTTTAAGCCCTCCAAGAAGCTTTCTTCCTAATCTACTTAAAAATAAAAAATAAAGGGTGTTTCAAGGTCAGACAGTACCAATAATGGGATCAATGACACTGAGGGGGAAACAGGTCGAGGGTCTATGTCCCTAAGCACCAACCACTGTCTCTAGAAGGAGAACCGAGAGGCAGGAGCTGAGTGAGAGATGGATATCCCTGGCCTGAGCTCTGCACTGCCATGTGAGCTTGATCATCTATCCTCTGCAGAGAAGACTGCACAATTAAGATGCACTGCTGAAAACTAAAGCTTAATTGCTTTGATGCTTAGGTGATTGAGAGATGAATGCATCAGTATGTCAAAATTACTGAACACAAAGGCCTTGATTCTGTTCTATTCTGTGCCCATATAAGAGATACCTTGAGTTCCTCTCAAGGTGGGCACTTGAGGATCACCAGAGCTTTACATGGGCAGGCTCAGCCCTCACTGACACTTCAACTCTATTTAAATATTTGGGATAACAGCGTGCATGGCCTAAAGAAATTTGATTCTGTTGTTCACTTAGGCAGAATTAGGAACATAAAAATCTAATTCCATTATTTTAAAATTAGTTCAAAATTAAACTACTTAAATCCCCATGTTAGGTTAGCCCAGACTTTAGCTCTGCATCCCCTTGTTGTGTGTGTGCAGAGCCTACACTGTCATTTATCCAATTCCCTGAGTATTCCTCAAGTATTTGAGGAATCCCTGCCCCTCTCAGAACACCCTTGAAATTAAAGGCAAATAAATATCAATTGGAGCTGGACCCAAAAACGATGAAGAAGAGCAAATGTGGCACAGAGGCATTTGAGGGGAAAAGACAACAAATGATCAATAGGAAGTATTGCACAGAGAATCCCAAGTGGCTGTGCCGTGAGGAAGACACATCAGACCTCCCCGAGCCTCTGGTGCTCTGCTCTGCTGCCTGCTGAGCCAGGCACAGCTTTCCCTCCTTGCAGAGATGGCAACATCTCCTACGAGTCCAACACAATGTCAAAACTGAAAACTGTTCTGCATCAATCTCACGCTAAAGGGCCAAAATCTCTGAGATCAATCTCAGAGATAAGGTGTCTATCACTGAATGCTTGTTCACACACACTCTTATTTTTTCTTTTTGTCTTTTTTTTTTTTTTTTTGCTATTTCAGCTGACAGGGGCTGGGTTTTTTTTCTTTCCTTACATGCACAATGATTGTACTTACATGCACAGAGCAGCTGAATGCTTATCTGGCTGGTTCGTAGGAATACAATACAGGGCAAACATCTGTGTTTGAGCAGAAAAAATAAATAGATATCAGAAAAAAAAAGAAGAAGCATGCAGACAAAAAAACCTCAACAATAATAGATACAGCTTTGGAGATGATTTGAAGTTCAGGGCTAATATCTCAGTGTCTGTTGTTTTGTGTTGCAAGGACAAGATGCTGAATTGCTGTGATTTCAGTGGTCCATAACTTAATTTTATTATGTTTGATCTAACAGTGCTAGGAATATTTCTTGGGTATTTGCTAAACATTATACTCATTGTACATTAAGGTGGTTTTAGGTCTATTACTTCTCTGTAATTTCATTTTAGAATTTAGATCATTCTCCTCAATTGTCAGGCACAGAAGCTGGGGGAATCTCTAAACTGCAATTTGGAAAGGAAAAAGTAATTATATGCAATCAGTGTCTCCAAGAAGTGGATCTTTTTATGGGACTGCAGAGCTAGAGGTGAAGGACGCTCAGTTATGTCCTCCAAACAGTTCTGAAAAGTTCCCTCTCAGCTGCAGTGCCCACTCTGACCTCTTCTGGGTACAAAACAGAAAGTGGAACCACTTTCACACTGGTATTTGTAAATATTGAATTTGCACACCAAAGTGGTGCCAGGCTTTGGGTCTTTTGCCCTTCAATTTTTTTGCCTTCTCCCTGGACACAGCTATTGACACAGGAGGAAGTAGGATATGCAGTAACTCATTCAATAAAAAGACCTGATAAATCTAGTTCATAAATTAGGCTTGCAATGAAGGCAGATCATTGCTCTTCACCATTTGCATAGCTCCCTGCTGGCCTGCCTGGCTGGATTTTGTTTAGGGAGAATATTCACAACCAGTCACCCAGTGTGCATATGCTGATTTTAAGACACTGAACTATATCTTTAGAGGAGGTGCTGGCATTTATGGATCTTCTGTAAATATTCCTGAGGATTATTTACTAAATTCAAAAAACTTTTTTTTCCTTTTTTCCCTGAGAGGAATCATCTAGACAGATCACAGTGAACTTCAAGATTTGTGGATGGAAAAAAGAAAACTTGCAACTAACTCTTTTAGCAGGTAAAGGCAGCAGTGATGAATGATATACCCTCTCGTTTGTATGACAAGTGCTGCTTTATCAAGAGCAGCCTAACAAGACTTTTACATTGCTCTCATTAGTCTCTCAGAGTACCTCGCCCTTGTTTGAATGTGAGATGGCCACGTGGATGCTACTGAATCACAGAGGTGGTTTTGCCAATGCTTCTGTCTACAGAAGCAAGTCTGAAAGTGCCTCTTTCACTAATTGGTGTCATCTGCTACCTTTTACCTCATTCCCCCCTTTACCTTCCACCTCCCCTTCCCATACACCAAGAAGATGCCTCAGCAGCAGCAGGAGAAGATGATGCCTGGTCTGAAAGCTGCTGGGAGCTGTGCCAGCAGCAGGCAAGAGAGAAAACAGAGATGGTGGTTGCAGCTGTGAGGGTGGGACAGCACTGCCTGTGCTGCAGCCACTGACTCTGCTCAGCAGAGCACCAGCACATCCAGGGTCCGCTGACAGCAAGCCACGCTTCCCATGGGAGGGAATGAAGAATAGCACCTTGCTATTAGTGAATATCCCATATTTTAGTCATATGAACTTTCTCTAGCACCCACCTTGGTGGGACATGCTTGTATGGGCAGCTCTGACAGTGGCTGCTGGGCAGACCCCATCAGGGAGACCTGTGCATGTTTGTTGGCGTTTGCTTTCCAACAATCCCCAGCTTAGCTTTCTTGCTTCTTCAGTGTCCCACATCCTGAAAAGATGAAATGAGGCTTCTTTCTGCTTTCTTCAAGGTTGTTTATTTTTCTCTTATCAAAAGCTTGGAGGCACAGCCAGCACTGTGACCTCCAGGAGCACAACTGCAGAAAAGGCAGAAAGGCCATGGCAGCTCACCTTTTATATCTATTATCGACCAATTAAGAAAACTCTACGTACTTTGTTTTGTTCCCAACACCAACAAGTATCAATTTCACTGACATGTCCCTTCCACACTCAGCTCCTTCCACCAACCAGCAAACCACAGCAACTGGTGTCAGAGAAGAAAGGAAGAGAAGAAGAAAGAAGAAGAAGGAGAAAGAAGAAGAAAGAAGAAGAAGAAAGAAGAAAGAAGAAAGAAGAAAGAAGAAAGAAGAAAGAAGAAAGAAGAAAGAAGAAGAGATTGACACCCAAAAAATCTCCATCTTGTCTCTATACAATACATAGAGCAAGATCCTAAAACTACAATTAAATTCTCTGTGGTACACTAAACAAAATCTTTTCACCTTTCTGTTGCATTCAGGTTCTCCCAAAAGTGAAGGGAGCTTCTTCCATCAGCCTAGATTGCAGGCTAGGCTATTTTTGAGAAGCTCTGGGGACTAAAGGAAACCACCAGAGGAGCAGGAGAAGCTTTCAGACTTCCCTGGACTCCAACACATGCTCTCCATCTATTCCTTCCTGGGCCTGTGAGCACTTTGGGACATGGCTGTACAACAGAGCAGTGCCTTGCTGCCCAAAGTCTTCCCACAGCCACCTCCAGCTCAGTCTCTACTCTGGTCTCTGAGGAAGAGGGCAACACAGGCAGGAGTGCAGCCATATGGGATCCCCCTGCAAGAAGTTGAGTACAAACACATCCACTGTTCCCTCAGGCAGGGTCTTGCATACAGCCCCACACACACAAAAAAAAAAGGCAGGCAGGGAGTGTCAGTGAGTATTTAATTAACAAATTATTATATAACTACTCTGCTAAGCAGAGCATCCTTTGAGGAAGCAACATCTAGGGATTAAAAGCATGAATGAGACTTTATGGATGTCTGCTGTCGGGATATGGCTCCTTCAGCTGTGATGGAAGGAGCTTGTGCTTTGGGAAACAGATAGAGGAGTTGATGCAGACGCTTCCTGTATGCACATTTTCCACCTGGAAAATGTCTGTGAAGACACGGTCTGCTGCACCATGTGTCTGGCACAGGAGGGAGAAACAGATGGAGAGATCGTCTAAAACCTTTTGTTCTCCATAGCTAATAACCTGGAGCTCCTCTGATATCTAATATGTGTAGGTTGGCTTCACCTCCATGTGCCTGCTCTTGAGAGGAGAACCAGCTACAGTCCTCAGCTGGCTGCTACGGGAATGTGTGACTGTTTTACGAAGAGAAATGGATAAGCTCCTAAAATCATCGTGTCCTTTACAAAATGCTGTTTACAGCAGATCTGTCATGAACATCAGTAACTCACCAAGCCATCCTAGCACAATATGACATTTTAGTGCCAGCAAAACTGGGAATGAAACCAGACACGTTTTGACACAAGTTTAGAAATTAGGAAAACCTCTCTTCTCTTTCCTTTTCTTTTTTTTTTAAAAAAAAACCTCTCAAACACTTTGAGCTGTTCTAGTGGAAGACTGCAGTGCTTTTGAGCCATGATTTTTCAGTATATCAACTTATGCCCAAAATATAGCACTGGGCTTATTTGGACTTAAATAAAAATTTAAAATTTTTATTTTTCCCCATGAAAGAGTTGTCCGTTTCACTCTAGATAAACAACAATACTGCTGGTGGAAGAAAATTCCTTCCTGACTCCTGCGGAGTTTGCTGTACACTTTGAAATACCTGCTTTTATTATCCTTTTATTATCCTTAATTTACCATGCAAAGCTACAAATAAGAGTGGCCATAAAATTATCCATCCCTTGTTAAAATGCAGCTGGAATACACACCCTCCTTTGATAGTGGATTCCAGAGGGGGACTTCACACTGTGTGAAGAATCACACTCTTACTCCCTGCCACGGCAAGCTGGTAACGCTGACTGACAGGAGGCAAGCAGAGCATCTTCACAGCCCCAGCCCAAATTTACCCTTCAACAACTGGAACAAAAGTCTTTGGCTCCTACAAGGTGCTTGTCTGGAGCCCATGGATCATGGCAGTGAGACTTAGACACCCAAACAAAATATTAAAAATTTTACCTTTCGCCATTAGGAGTTGCCATGGGAAGGCAATGTTGTTCACTCAGCCTGCACCTCCAATTCCCTGTTCATAAGTCATCTGCTTCTCTATGACTTAGAGGGAATACAGATTTTTCTTGGGACATCAGGACTCAAGGGAATTACCTGTAGTTAAACATCTGATTAATGGCTCATTAAGAATCAGCAACAGTGTTTATTCAGTCCCTGTCTGAGTGGGGTTTTGCAATTATGTGCTTTTGAGACTGCAGGTGTGTGAAATATTCATAACCCAAATGGAAATATGATGGAAGTGCAGTTTACACTTACTCAGGGGCTAACTCTTCTGAATTATAAATATGAAACAGAAAAGAGCAGTTATTACTCTGCATGGGAACTACCCAGAACCTTGCTAGATGCTTTACAAACATATTAAGCACTACATTTCTGTCCCAAATGATTTTTGCTAAGTGGCAGAGCCTTCTATCCCCCTCATCCACCTCGTCCACACTACAACTAGACATGAGGCTTTCTTGTAAGAGCAATGTTCATCATGGGATTGCTCTTGTAGTAACCACTGTACCCCAAAGGGTCTGTGCTTTTTTGAGGACACATCAGGGAAGAGAGAAAAGAACGAGGCACTGGCAGCCCTTGGCTCAGTCTGTCTTTTAGTTTGGGGCATATATTAAAATTACAGTAGTGGAGCTTTAATTCTCCTTGATGGTGAATCGTTCATGGCACTCATCCCTTACCTGGCCCCAGAAGGATGTAGGGTTTGGACACTCACTCCTGCATGTGATGCTCTTCTGCTGTTTGCTTCATCAGCTCCTGAGCAGCCACAATCATTGCACAGCAGCAACAGGGTAACAGTAATTCTAAAGTATTAAGTATTTTTAAATATGCAACCATAATGCTCTAGCTTTGAAGATGAAACAAGGATTGAAGAGCAGGAGAAGGGATGAGAGATTGGTACCTGAGCAAATAGTGAGACTCAAGAAGAGTTTCCCCATCAACCTCAGGTGGGGAAAAGCTCCTTCTAAAACATTTAACTTCTCTTCACTGCAGCTGCTGCTCTAAGCATCAAGCCTTCTCCAAAGCAGCTTCCCTTTTCTAATTTATTTTACGCTGTTGTTTTTTTAAAAAGGTCGTTCCAGAATTCCTCTGGGTCCCATATATGCCATGCTACAACCTTGCAGAGGCACTCAGTGGTACCGTACAACTACATATTAGTCACAGGAGAACAGGAACGGATAGCCAGGCAGAAGCAAATCTAAAAGCAGTGAACCATCAAATGTGAGGAATGCAGGAGGAAGCTGACAGATGAAGGACTGTGCAGAGTCCCTAAATCCAAAGCGCATTTCTGAAAGGGCACTTTCTTTCAGGAGAAGTATTTCTAATAGTCTCTCTCCACTGCAAAAGGGAAGGAACTTATCTACTTGCCATCGCTGATTGCCTGGTGTAAAGTGCTTTGCATTAGGCTAAAAGAACGCAGCTGAGTGCTTCCAGATGGTGGGAGGCAGCAGGCAGGGTGGCCATGGCCAGGCATTGCCTGGTGCCTGCTCCCCACCCGTGCAGGTCTGGGGCACAGCCTGGCCCCAGAGGCTCCTGCTGCCTGCAGGCAGCAGCTGCTTCTTCCCCTGCTCTGCCTTCCCCTCCCCAGGGTGAGCAAACACATGAATGTGCTGCCTTCTTTTGGCTCGAGAGTAGGAGTAGCCTGAGAGGGACAGTATGGATGGGCTTCTACAGATTGAGATGAGTTCCCGAGGGGACAGAGGAGCCTCCAGGCAGTGACTACCGAGGAACCACTTTGGGCTGAACACTGCTACCAGTTTTAGAAAGATGCCCAAACCCATTCAAAAATGTATTCAGTGTTGGGAAATCCATCATGGTCTGTGGTAAGCTGTTGATTATTAAAACGATTTGCCTTTTTTCCATTCTGAGTTTTTCTCACTCCAGTTTGCTGGGCTCGGATCATGGCGTGATGTTCTCCGTGACATCCAAGGGTCCTCTGCTCCCACAGTCTTCCTCAGTGTTAGTACTTGTAAAACACCTCCCAGCTCCTCTCAAAGAAATTAATGAACTGAACTCTTATCCTGTAAGCCAGGACTTCTAGGACACACACTGTTCTTGTAATTTTTCTTTTTCAGAAGCATTTTTAAATTTGTGACACAGCGCTGCAAAAATGGTCTGCCTTTACTTCTCTGTATCGTGGCAATATCTGCATGAGTTCATTCTTCTCCAGTTCACACATTCAAGGTTCCTATTTAATTTTTCAGCCACTGCAGGCAGCTCACATTGAGGTGTTTATCATTTCAAAAACACAGTCACCTCAGCCAGTAAGCATGACCTATTTTCCTGGTTCCTGGACCTCATATTTTTTGTCTTGTTCAAAGGACTCTGGTTGTTCATTGGATCCAGATCACTCTGAAGAACTGATTTATTATTTACTAATTTGCCAGTTTTTTCTGTCATCTGTGACTTTTTGTCTTAGAATTTGGATATATTCTACTAGATCATCAATAATGATGCTCTATGACACCGAACCAAAAATAGATTGCTGGGCAACTGAAGAGAAGCAGCCACACTGAGTGTGGGTTTCCTGCTCCCAATTATTAAAATACCTGTATAAGTGAAGGCCATCTTGAAGATACATTTAAAAAACTTTTGGAGATCCTCCAAAATAGAAAAAGAGAGACTTGTACACCGCTGCCAAAAGAAACAAAGCTTAAATCTGTTGTGATTTGTTGGTTTGTTTTTTATTTTTTAAGAGCCTCTTTTTCATGAGAAAATACTTTTTAACTATGTCAGGGCTTTTAAGTTCTGAAGGATAAGGACATAACAGGAAAGCCATCCCATTACTGTCCTGTTAACTCTTCCCTACTGCTGCCATATATGCAGCATGTCAGGGAGAAAATTTCCCTTTTTAAAATGTCTCTCATCCTTTCAAATTTGAGGAGAGCCACTGTTTCCTCTCAGCTGTCATTTCTAGCAAAATAAAGGAGAAAGTCTGGCAAATAAAAATCCCCTCCCTACCTTCCATCTTATTCTCTGTTTGAAGCTATATGCTTGATAAGTTCTAGCAATATGAAGCTTCAAAAAGCCATTTCCTGTAAGTTTGAACTAGAATAGTTTCCTATTATAATTTGAATACTGGTCAGGCTTTTCAATCTACTGCAGGAAGGCATTCAAGGATGTGCCAAATGTTAAATGTTAGCATTATTTATTGTAGTATTGTCAGCACATCTTTTTTTCAAAATTGATCCATACAGAAAAGTCCCCAACCCACAGAGCTGTGAGGAAGCAGCAACCTGAAAGTGGCTTTGGGGCACCAAGTTATTGGCAAAAATATCAAGTAACCTGCAGTACTTAACTCCCCTTGCACTATGAATGCCTTCTGCCACCTGGGATATTTGTGATGTACTTCTAGGAAAGACAAGCTTTGAAACAGCTTCAGAGTAAGGCAAGACTGAGAGAAGGATGTGTTCAGACATTTGCTGCTAAGTGTTATCTTTGCAGGGCCCAAAAGAAGGCACAGAGAACCAAGCTGTGAAGAGTCTCAGGGAAACCACATAAAACCACGTATTTAACTTTAGGTGTGCACTTGTACACAGATAAATCAGGGCTCCTGGTGGCTTCTCTACCTCTCTTTACCACGGGGACTTGAGTTGCTCAGCCATTTTCAGCCTTATTGGCAGACAGCTTCTTAATACACAAGATCTTTCTAAGACTGATACAGAGAAGGTTGTATGCTTTTCTTGAGCTCTGTGATTAATCGTGTCCAAGGCTTTAAAAATATATAGGAAGAGACAATAATTGTCAAGGTTTAGGTGTATGTCTAGTGAATTCATTGCTTCCTTTAAGAGACAATTTGCCATACCTCTGATGGAGTAAGACAGTGTCGTAAACAAAAGAAACTCAAATGAATATAACAGGGAAAGAATGAGGCTTTTGTCCCCATTGTCACATAAAATATCTCCCTCTCCCCTTCAGTGCAGGAATACTTATCAATATTATGTGTGAATCCTACCTAATCACAGCAGAAAATAGAATAATTTTGCAGAACTAAGAGCAGTTTCTAAAAGCAGGAGAGGTTCAGTCCGAGCATCATTAAAATTAGAGTCCAGTTCTCAGTCTCCAGCCTGTGATCCCCCAGGGCAAGGACAACACTGCCCTCGGTGTCGTCCCCGAGTTGTTGAAGGCTTGTCCACTCCACGGCCAGGAAAGTCTGTCCCTGGGAAGCTCTTCTCCATTTCTTTCACCTAAAAGCCTTCTCCAGGAATCTGAGGTCATGTCATCCTCAGACACACAGAGCAGACCTGCCCTTCATTTCAGGGTTTCAAGCCAAGGAAACGCAAACAGTGCTCTAATTAGCAGCTCTGCCGACTTTTTCTGGACTGAGGAGTCACAAAGGATTGAGGAGTCACAGCCAACCTTTGATTTTAAATCAAGAGAGTTACAGCCTGGTCTTCCTTTGAGAAGCAGTGATTTCTGCACTCCGGGACTCATTAGGGAGGAAGCTTCTACCACCATACATATACTTTATTAAAAGGCTGAACATTTTAATAGATGAGATGTAACACCCAGATGCTCCATTCTACCCCTTCTCTCTCCGTGCCTGCCAGAGATCCTTGGGGATGGGGCAGCTGCACCATTTCCCTGCTTTATCCAAGGGAATTTTATGCAGGGAAAAAACCATGCTGCAGTGAAGGTTACTTTGCTGGTTATATAAGGGCTCGAGTTGGGGATTTTTTGGACTCCTCTGTTACCAAGGCTTTTTGAAAATCCACAATAGGCCCAATTTAGCCCAACCCTACACCGAGTGCCTTGCAGCAACTGTGAGAGCAATTAAGCAGCACTATTCCCCAAGCTGTCTTCTCCTCAATTATGTCGGCAAACAAAGAGGCGTGACTGGGTAAGACCCTCTCTATTAAACAAACCAGCCCTACTTATTTTCACTTTGATCAGGGGAATGAAGTCAGCAGGGAACAGGGAAGGCAAAGCAGCACGTTCTCTCGTGGACTTCTGAAGTTTACAAATAAAAATAAAATAGGAGAGAGAGAGAGAGAGAAAGAAAATAATGATGATATGTAACTGGAAACTTAACCTGTCCATAGTGTGGAGCATCACGTGCACCAGGCAGGACAGTGGGGCCTCAGGTTCCTGGGACTGGGAACTGGGCAGCTGTTACAGTTAGCTTAATGAAAATCCAGGAGAAATTTCCATTGGGAGTCTATCTTTTGAAATCCCACCTTTTTCAGAGGAGCTTGTAACAGGATGATCTATTTTTTGTATCCTTTTCTGTTTCAGAAGTGGCAAGAGATAGCCTTAATTGGTGTGCCTCTGCCTCATCTCTTAAGAAAGTAAATAAAAGCCAAGGAATTATGATAACTTGAACTATGCTATTCTTTTATTGGTATAAAAGTATAATTAGTCTGCTGGATGTAAAACAAGAATGTGTTCCATGAACTGATAGTATATCCTTTTCTTTCTTTCAGATTTCAGTAACTGTCACTTCCTTTGGGTTACGGTTGTTTTTTAATTGGGCTTATTTGGGTGAAGTTTTTGACTGAGCTATTGTGCTGAGACAGAATAAACCTTGCCCCACATCACAGACCCCCCATCACCTCTGCAGTCTCTGCCAGAAAAGCCAACTTTTCATTTCTCAGCTGATGAAACATTCAGCAGTGTCTGGGCAGGGAGGGTTACTATCAAACTCTCTCTACTGAGAGGTAAAGTGTATCACAGCATTTCTTAAACCTGTATTATCTATTTTGACATCACTCTTAAAGCACTCTTGGTCTTGCTTGTAGCAGCCTGGAAGACTGGAGCTGTGCTGGTTCCTTGGGGTCCCTGGGAAGCAGCCTTGGGAGTTGCAGGAGCTCCAGCAAAGCTGCACCACATGGGAAACCTGCACATATCCCTGAGCCAGCTCCCCAGCAACATCTCCAGGATGTCTGAGCAGAGGCCTTGCTCGAGGGATTGATTTTCATACATAAATTTAGTGTTTGCAAAAGCAGTTGATGCAGAATAATGGAAACAGAAGCCACTTCCTTACCCACAGACCTGTGTCTTGAAGCGTGAGAGGTTCTGATGGCTGGGGAGAGAGCAAGAGGAGATTACAGCTTTTTATGTAAAAACTTGCTCGACCATTGCTTCATTTTAATCTCTTATTTATTACTGGTTGCATCTGCTTATAAATTAGGCCAGCAAGTTGTCTGGAGCTCTTAATAGCACATTTCACTGCTGCTTTGAAAGATCATCTGTACAGTCAACAAAATAATATTAATGGGTCATTACTCCAGTAAAGCAAACCACAGATTGATAACAGCAGCACTAACAGGACAGTCATAATGAACTCTTGGAACTTCTTTAGTGCCTGCTATCAAAACACTTTCCCAAGGAGACCAATATTTTTTACCCCATTTTACACCTGGAAAAACTGAGAAAAGGAGCAATACCTGGACTGTGGACAGAAACACAAGCACACGCTTGCAGCCCAGAAACTGAAACTGATATTTCTCACAGGCCATAGAGTTTTAGTTTTAATTTATTGTCACCTTCTCTTTGTGAGTCTGAGCCTCTGCCAGCTCAGGGGAAAGCTTCTGTGAAGGAGGAGGAAAGGCTGTGGTTGCCCATTGCCACCCTCATGTCACCCCCCCCTTTGCTAGTTCATGCCTGCAGAGTTTAGGCTCTCTAGAGGGACTTTTCTCTAGAAGGGCTGCTAGAAGGAACCCTAAAAGCTCATTTCCTAAAGTCATACTGTGTATACTACTGACTTTTTTAGGGTTTGCCTGAATTTATGTGGGAAAACTAATCCAAAAATCCTCTGTGAACTTGCTCAGAATCAAAGTAGCCTGAAGTGATTTAAGCTGAGCTAATGAAGGCCTGACTGAGCTTCTCTGCACAAAGCTTTCAGTGCCATTTTAATCATCCACTTCATCACACCCTTAATTTTGGATCAACAGCATTACAGACAAACCCTCTCAAAATAAAGGAGAAATTCAAGAAAGGATGTGGGCAACAATCAATAAGAATTTTCATTACAACTGTACTAAAAAAGCCAAATCTTAGAGTCCTGACCAGGGAAGACAAGAGAAGTCTGCATCAGAGACTTGTGAAAAATTATATCAGAAGTTTGACAGTTCAGAATCTCCTCTGAGTCTTTAATTCTGAGGAAGAACCAAGGCTGGAGTGGTTCAATGCAGACATCTCTGACTCTTATGCCTGGAGAGAAGCATCTGAAAATGTAACTCCCTAAGGACCAAACTCAAGACAAATAAACTCAGATTTCACCCTTTTCTTCTGACCTTTTCTCAATTCCTTATGAATTTCAGACCATCCTCAGCATGGTCAGGACCCAGTACTTCCTTCCCAGTGCCAGAGGATGGGGTCTAGCAGCACATTCCCAGGAGAGAGCCCAGCCTCCTGGGGACCTTCCTCTCCCAGAAGGAAAGATCTGAGCCTGCAGCAAACATACTTCCAATACTTCAAAAGACAGGTTTTTCTGCTAATCTGCTCCACTTGAACAGTCAGTGCTGGAAGCAGACCAATGCCTTGGAGAAATACTTCAGTTTCTCCCAGCTTTGGAACCTGGGCATGATTTTTGATCTGCCTTGTGTGCTCTCACTAGATCAATGTATCATCACAGCAGTTTCCTCTGCTGAAATAGGGCCATCCTTCTCCCGGCACAGCAGAGTGTCTCATCATCTTATACCACAGATCAACTCTAATTTTCTTCTCTCTAACACAGAAAACTGCCATTTTGCCCTGCTTGTATCCTCTGAGAGCAACACTGTGAAGAGAATTTTCTTACCTTCCCTTCAGACCACGTCCTTCCCTTCTAACACAGCCCTCCTCTCACCTCCCCTCAGTGGCCACATCAAACCTAAGCTCCCTAGGTCTGTATTTTCAAGGCGCTTCACAACTTTTATCTGCCTTACCCATCGTTTTTCACTGAGTTTCAAGAGATCATCTCTCACCTTCAATCAGCCCCAGTGCCAGATGGAAGCAGCCCCAAATCCTCCCCTCACCCCTCTCAATACAGCTAACTAACATGAAAACAGCAACTCCTCCCTTCTGTGCCAGAGACTGTGGCAGATGGCACCACCCTGTTTATTACAGGATAATCCTTTTTAAAGGGAAGATAAGGAAAAAGAAATACACAGAAAGTTTAATGAGGACTTTGAAATGAAGCTCCTGCATATTTATACAGACTGGATCTGTCATCCCTGGGGTCACCAAGTGCAGTCCCTTCTATCCTGTGCACTACATTGTATTAACTCTCCATAAACTTACTGAGCTGTGGCTGGAAAGTAGTTGGGATTCTATTCATTGTCATTCCTTCCAGAAGGCTGTTCCAGCCTTCCTGTCTTAATGGCTAGAAAACTTATTGTGATTTCCAGTGTGATTTTATTGGTCTCCAGAGCAAATAGTCCTTTTTTCTCCCTAAGGTTTTTACAGGCAGTAATCATAACCCTGCTAAGCCTTTATTTTCCTATCATCAACAAGCAACGCTCCTTTAGCCTTCTCTTGTAAATCAGGCTCTCCGTTCTCCTGATCTCTCTAATACCCCCATCTGCATGTGTCTCTGTTTTAATTCATGTTTTTAAAACATAGATATTCACAAAAGGCTGTAACAAACAAGGACAAGAGCTTCCTATCTATGCAGATGATACTTTTGCTGATGTGAGCTGTGTCCGTTTCACAACTCCTAACGAAGTGGATGTAATTTTGTCCAGAAATTTTGATTCTGTAGAGCTGATGCTGGACTAAAAGGCCTGTAAACACTGGTCTCTCAATTACTCTCCCTTTCTCAAATACAGGCACTGTGTTTGCTATTCTTCAGTCACACAGTGCCACCCTTGAGTTGATAGATTTATTAAAAACTCTTACTACCAGATTTGCAATTTCACACATCAATTCTTCCAGAACTTTAGGAGCAAAAGTTTCCACTCCACAACTCTTCACTCCCCCCAACATGTGCTATGGAAGACTTTTAGCGTTTATTCCACTTATGGCGAGGCAAACTCTGTTCCCACGTGCTCCTTCCCATTAGTCACCTCACTTTTACCCCTGTGCAAACTGATTGACTTGAATTTCTGCATCCACATTGAGATATGATCCCCAGCATGGTGAGTGATGGCTCCATGCCTACAGTGAAAGTAGGGTATTGGATTTGTGCTGAAATGTTAAGAAACACATAGGATATATTAAGCATTTCAGAAACTTAACGGGAGCATCAAGATGAACAAGTGTGCTTCTAAAATCTCTTTGTAATGCTTGAGGTGGAATAAGCACCATGTATCGACTGGGCCATTAAAACAAAACCACTCCCAGGATTTGAGTGCATTTCTGCAATAAAGTGAAATGAACAATGCTTGTGGCAATCGCAGCCTCAGTAATTGCCTGGGAACCCTATGAGAAACTGAAGCCCAAAAGGAAGAGGAAAGAGGGAATAATAAAATTTAAAAAAAAAAAAGGTGAAAACAAATATTGCAAGACACCTGAATAGTTATTTCACTGCTACAGAAAAAACAAAATTGCCATGTGCTTTCTTTAGGAGCAGCATCCCAACGTGCTTCCTTTTGATGAAATCGATGGAGAGCACCAGAGGAGTCCATTAGCATCACAGTCAACTGCTGTGCTATGGATCTGCTGTCTGATATCCACGGGAGCCCTCAAATTCTCCCTGTACAGCCCTCTTTAAGGCTGTCTGACACAGAAATGGGGCCCACAGCTGGAGCACTCCAGGCTCCCTCCGGGTAAGGCTTAACTGGAGCTCAGGTGAGCTCGCTCGGCTGTCGGGCCGGGAGGAGAGGAGCGGGACACTGCCTCTGCTGCTGTGCTGGTGAAAGCCCTGGGAGGCAACTGGCACCGGACACAGGGAGAGGGCTGTGGCCAGGAAACATTTAAAATGCAAGAGATGTGAGCGTGTGGGGTACCAAGAAGATTGCTGCAGCTTCCCCTTCCTATTTCACCCCGGGTACATCACCCTGATGTGCGGCAGGGTGCGAAACACAGATCGCATCTTTTCCTTGCCTCTCCCTGAAGCACAAACACACGAAGCCAAGGGGGCCAAGCAGGGCCAGGAGGCAGGCAGGAGGAGCAGCTCCTGGCCCTGGCCTGGGCTGCCACGCTGCTGCTGAACAACGTGCAGGCACAGCCTGCAGCCTGCTCGGAAAACCAATCAAGGCAGCGCCGCGCTCCCCTCGCGTTAAATGTCAGTTTACAAATGGAAGTGACAGATCACAAACCATTCCCCTCTGCAGCCATGTGGGCTCATCCTGAACCCATCTCCCCATGCCCCGCTGGTGCAAAGCAATTCCACCTCTGCTAAATGACTCCCAGTCTCCAAAGTAAAATGTTGTTTTATAGTCGCTGTCAAACCGAAACGTTTCATGTTAATTTCTTACAACCTACTCCACTGTCTGCTCCGCTCCTATTTGATATTTATTCCCCTGTCAAATGTGCATTTATTTGCTGACATTTTTATTAAATTAGACAGTAATAAATCTGTCTGCATTTATGTTTATATCCTTTCATGCAGAGGACCCCAAAGCAAGTTCCATACATTAAGTGCATGGCCAAATGCTCATAGGCATTTCACAGAGGGTAAATAAAGTCAAAGTACTGGTAATCAAAAATGATAATGACCCAACCTGGCCAGGCTGGAAGGGGAGCAGGGGAAGCAATGTTTTTGTAGCAGTGGGCAATCATCCCTCTCCTGAGCAGAGAGGGAAGTTCCTGCGAACGGCTCACTTCCAGATTGTGAAAATTCACACTTTTTATTTTCTTTCAGACAGGATAGAGAATTTCTTGTGCCCCACTGTTAGCAGATTTTAGCGGTGAAAAACAGCTTTTAAATGGTTGCAACTTACAAAATGTTGCCATAAGATATTTTACAAATGAAATTCCGGTGTGCAGTTAGTGGTCAAATGCTCCCCAGCTCTTATAAGAGCTTTTAAAAACCTCCTTAGCTCACCAAATCCTGAGTAAATACAATTCTGCACAGTAACTGTGAGGCATAGAGGAGTGGGATTTGCTTGATGCTGCCCATCAAGCCATCACCAGTCAGGAATGAAGATCAAAACAACTAAGGCCATCTGGAAAAACCAGGGAGACCAGATCAGCTGTCTCACATTTGTGTCATTTGAAGCTTCCCCCCAAAAAAACTTCTGTGCAAAAGAGTATTTTCGTGTGTAGTAACTTTTTTTTTTTTTTTTTTCATAGCCGCCACAGGGAGAAGAACAAGTTAGAAATTCACAGCAGCAAGGTCATTCAAGGTTGAGGCTTTTCCTCAGCTCCCTGGCGCTGTCCCCTGTGGTGCCAGCCATGCCTGATGTCATGCAGCACACGTGCCCTGCCATCCCTGGGCCTCACAGCAGCATCCTAACGAGAGTCCTCGTGCCTTCCTGCTCCCTGCACGCCACCCACACCCAGCCTGATCACAGGGATGCCGAGGAATTCAGAGCAGCTCCTTCCAACTTCAGAGGGCTCCGAACACAGGAAATTTTTTTTTTGCTAAATTACAATGTCTTGAAATTGGCAACAGCACGCTGATTATGTCTCATTGTGGCTGTGATGTCCTTGGCGATGGAGCTGGGAGACCACAAAGTGAATATAATGCTCCTCTGTGTGACTCTAATGACTGATGATGCTCTGCTGTGGGTAGCAATTTTGAAATAAGTGAGAATGACGACAGAGAATATTGCCTTTGTCTTCTTGCTTCAGAAGAACTTTACGTGTAACTAAGGAGTACCACGCAGCACTGCCAGCCACACACGCTGCTAATGGGGAAATTTGCAGCACCATCAAGCAGTTTGTGCTAATCTGCCCCATACAGAGCCCTGCAGGGCAGGCTGAGCTCGTGAAGCAGTGAAAAGTGGGTGCTCACTCCTAGGCAGGATCTTCTCACAAGCAGGAAGAAATCTCAGGACACAGGGATGGCCAACAAATGCTGCAGACCACAAGACCAAATTAATAAATTAAGTGTAGCATTTTTTTTAAATTGGGCACCAGATGCTTTCCTCACTCTGTTTGCTTTCTGTCGTTCTGATAGCTCAGAAGAACGGTCTCACTGAATAAAACAAGTGCTGATCCCGCAGAGGGATGAATTGAATGCTTTGGTGACATGCAGAGAATGCAGTTATGTTGTCTTTGGGACCTGACCTAGTATTGCTGTTTGCCAACCCTTTGTGCCACAGAGGAGTGCCAGCGTGCTCAGGAGTGTCTCCTGTGCTTTGTGACCCTCTCATAGTCATAGGGGACACACAGAGAGTGTCCCACATTAGACAGGGATGATGGGGTTTCTCTCCTGCCTGAACCACCCTCTGACAGAGCAGAAAGGACTTCAGCACAGAGGAATGTCACTGTCAGTCAAATGGAAAACACCGTGTCAGCAATCATCCTGCGAGTGGGGAGGTGAGGAGGGAAACACAGGGGGAGGCTGAATGCAGATCCCACACCTGGTGTGTCCTGCAGGAAGCTCCTCTGAGGCTCAACCAGGATCTTCTGCCCATCCCAGCCCTCCAGAAGGAGACCCAGAGACCTGAGCCCTTCCCAGAGAGAGCAGTCTCAGCTCCAGGCTGGCTGAGGCACCACGGAGAGCAGTGACCATCACACATGAGCTGATTGCTCTAATTTTAACGCACTGTCTGAACGAGATAATTTAAGCTTGTGCAGGTCAGTCTCCAGAGACTGAAGACTGACATAAGAGAGGCATAGAAATCTATTTCTGATCTGCCAGAACAGCAGGTCCTGAGAAGTTCAAAAGCTGTGCTGGCAATGTGTTACTGTTTGCCTTTGAGGGATGGGAGATCAGAAAAGAGGAGGTCAGCTAACTCCAAGATGACACAGCTGATTCGGAGAAGTGTCACCGTGAAGTCTTTGCTTTGATGGTCATTAGGGCCCCTGAAGATACTGGACTGAGGAAATTTTGTTATAATCTATCCTGAAGGATTTTAAACTGAAGATATTGTTGAGAAAATGAACTCCCTGCTCAAACCCCAGTGCAGTCTCAATTGCCATGGTGGCCTTTCTGTTCCACAGTCACAGTTTAGTTATCTTCTCCCCTCCCATTGCTGCAGGAGCCAATGGAGAACAGAAATGCACCAACAGGGCTGAGTAGATCTGTGAGAAAATCTTTCCCTATGAAGGGGACAAGTCAGTGCCCACAATATTTGATCTCACCCTGCTCCTAAGCTCACAGAGGAAATGATGCAGAGAATGTTTTCCCACTCCTCAGGAAAAATTTTGGTGGGGCACATAAATCCTGTTCCATCTAACAACAAGCCAGAGGGTGGTTTTGAACCATGAGAGGCTGATCACACCTAAAGACTGCTCCAACAAGCAAAAAAGCCAGCACACAAGTGGTTTTCTGTGCACCAGAAGCCTGTCTCTGCTCCTGCCTTGGATTGTTCCTTCTAAATGGAAACCATTCTGAAGCACTTTTGTGTGCCCTTGATGCATTCCATACTATTGCAGCTTTCTGGGTAAAATCCATTCCTTGCACAGCGTGAAGACCATGCCCAAGACCTGTTTCTACCCCAGTCTGGTGGGCTTTCCACAACTCTAAATGGGGATGACAGCTCTGGCGGTCAAGCTCTGAGGGATCTAGCACAGACAATTTAAAAAGTCAGCACTCCCAACAACTCTCCCCCAAATAATTAGAGGCAAACATGTGCCTGCATTTCAATGCCTTCAGGGTGGAGGTTGGCATACCAATGTGAGCCCACCTTCAGGCAAACACTGAACTCACCCTGAAGGGGCAGTGTGGCTCTGGCTCCTGGCAGTAGCCAGGGACAGATGATGCCTTAGGTTTTAACTTTTATATTTTTCCAATCCTGCACTGCCCAGTGTCACTCTGCAGTTCCCTGGAGCTCGTTCAGTGCTGTTCTCTCATGCTCACACACACACAACAAAGCCTCTCCAGCTCTCCAAGGACACCCAGACCCTCCTAGGCCCAACAACTGCAAACCACAATCTTGGGGACAGGGGGGCAAGCTTGGGCAAATTCCATCCTTGCCTGGCTTCTGCTTGGGGAATTGATGCTGAGATCCAAGTGGGAAGAACTCGGGAGCTGTCCTTGTCCATGTTGGGATGCACTGAGGCAGGAGCCTCTGGAGCCCAGAGTGTACCTCTGAAGGCCTTTCCAATCAATCCCTCCTTTATTCCTTTATTCCTGTCTAGTCTCTGTTTCTAGGTAGCCATTTAAGGCATCACAGATCTCTGTTAGCCCCATCCCTTGTGCCCATCTCTTCATACTCTCAGCCTCCTGCCATTCCTGGTGTTTGCTGTTTCCACAGGGTTTCTTGGCCAGGCTATTTTGCCAGAGTTTTGGTGCTGGTGCACACAGAGGGCAGGTGTGGTTCCAGGTGCCTCCCCACAGTGAGGATCTGTGCCTGCAAACCCCCACACAGGGAAGCCCAGCCATGGGGATGATTCTCTGCACAGAAATGTGCATCTACTGAAGTGAGCAGCTTTCCCAGCTTCCCCTTCCTCCTTCGGTGTTCCAAATGAGTAGGTTTTGCCTCTTTTCCTGCAACTGAACATTGCTTTTCCTCAGAAACACCGGGGAACAATTAGAGCAATGAGAAAATGGTAAAAATAACACGAACCCATCACATTCCTCATGGCACTGACAGCCGGAGTGCTGTGTGGTAGGGTAGGGAGCAGAAGCATAACACGTTTAAAAACCAAACAGGTGAGCACTATCTCTCCTTTAAATCACTCATAACCACTCTCGCTTTGCTAGAAATATTTCAGGAAGCCAGAACACCTCCATGGTCCTGTGAGCACGTTTAACAGCGCTTGGTAATTTGTCACTTGGGATGGCAATCACTGTTGTGCTGCTTTTGTCTGGAGTAGAGCTAATTTACTTCATAGTAGCTACTATAAGGCTGTGCTTTGGATCCCTGCTGGAAGCAGTGGTGATAATTCAGGGGTGTTTTCACGACTGTCGAGCAGGGCTTACACAGAGCCAAGACCTTTCCTGCTCCTCACCCCACGGTTTGGGAGGCTGGGGGTGCATGGGGAGCTGGGAGGGGACACAGCCAGGACAGCTGACCCCAACTGACCCAAGGGGTATCCCAGGCCACGTGGTGCCATGCTTGTCTTGGGGGGACAAGGAGGAAAGGGGGAACTTTCAGACTGATGGCATTTGTCTTCCCAAGTCCCTGTTACGTCTGATAGAACCTGGCTTTCCTGGAGATGCCTGAGCCTGTGGTAGTGACTTGGCAGTGGGTTTTTGAGAAATTTCAGAGAAAGGCTGGAGAAATGCAAGTTTTGTTAACTTGTCCTGAAATCCATTGCTAAGGGGAGTTCTGTAGCTTCCCAGGAGAAAGCTTGGATGAAAGAATGTAAATATGCTTTCCTTGACCAGTGAAATGTCTTCCTCTGTGTCTTGTTGTGGATTCCTGGCTGGGACACAGTCAGACTCACAGACAGACAATCTCTCCAACCTAATGTGGCTGGAGGGAGAAAGATTTGTTCTGTTTTCTTGATATTAACAATAAAGCCTTCTGATTTCTGATCATCAATCAATGGCCATGAGTGGTTTGTGGAAAGGCCCTGGGAAGTCAGGGCTCTCTCCTTTCTACATGAGCCTGCCTGCCCATGGGAAGTGGAGAAGGGATTCCCTGTTTTGCTTTTCATGTGTGTACATCTTTTGCTTTGCCTATTAAACTGTCTTTGGCTCATTTCCTCCCTTCCGTGCTTCTGATTCTCTCCCCCACCCACAGCCCCCACTGTGGGGCTGAGCTGCCAGCTGGGGTTAAACCAGAGCTGTGTTTTCTGCACTGTTTCATTTGGGGCGGCACTGCTGTACAAAAACATTCAGACATTGCTAGGTTAAAATATGTGTTTTCCCAGTGGTAATTAGTACAAGAAAATCAGGCTAAACGTATTAATTTGAGTTGGCTTTTTCATTCTCTTCCTGTAGTTTTACACTTCACAGTCACAATAATTGTAGCCCTTATGAACAATTATGTAAAATTATGTAAAATGCAATATGATCAAGGTATTAGCTGTAAATGCATGAATCATTACTACAGAGTACCTAAAACCCCCAGAACTTTCTGTCAGTTTGAGTTTAGGGGCCTTTTTGTGTCTTTTGGATGTTGATGACAATTAAATGACACCTTGATAAATATAAAAGGAAAAAATCCAGCATAGTTATTATGAGTCCTCATCAGGAAGCAAAAGAGTGGGTTTCATGTTTTGCCATGTAGTTAATTGTCTGGCTTGTAACTTAGCTGGAGAGTCTTTTCTGAAGCAGGAATCCAGGCAGGGCTGGGATGGAAGTGAGGGGGAACTTTGGGGATCAGCCTGGCAGGCAGAAAAGGTTTGGCAGGGTGGAAAAGGGCTTGGCTTGATGTTTATTGAGTGACCTGTTGAATGCACGACAGTCACAGAGAGCTCACAAACAACAGCAGGATCCTGAAGGACTTTAGATGTGAATGAAGACAGAAATTTCCCTCTTTTGACCCTGTTGCTTTGCATCCTGTGGTGCAGTGATGCCTGTGTTCTCTTGGGCATAAAAAATAGAATTAAAAGAAAAAAATTGTATTATATGTGTGTCTATATAAACCTCCATCATTTAAAAACAGGTCTTTTTTGGTTTTTTGTTTTTCTTTTTAAGAAAGGTCAAGCAGCTTTATATTAGTGCAAAGTTACATCCTACTCCTTCCACCTGACCTTAAAGTCAACAGGACTGCAGATAGATGAGGAGCCTCAGCATCACAGTCAGATACCAGGATGTGTATTAATTTCCCTCTGTGCTGAAGGAGAGCTATTCCCACTCATTTTGGAGGAGTTAAATTAGTATGCTGGGGGAAGGAACACCATGACCTGTTTCTTTCTGTTTCCTATGGATGTGTGTGGTGATTTGAATGTGAGACAAAACTGGAGGTTGCTCAGGAAATTCTCAGATAATTCATTCTCTCTTAAAGCTTGCAAGAACCATGAAGATCATATTACAGCATTACAGAAAATAACAGCCTTGAAATTAGGTGGAAAAGTCATAGAGAGAAATGGGGCTAGGCCAGGTTCTATGGAAAGTATTTACCATTGTTTCTTTTATACTGAAAACAGAACAGAGATAAAGCTCTAACAAATAAGGGAAGAAGTGTCTTGTGTGTTGAAAGAGTTGAAAGTTGAATAATCATTATGAATTGGTCAAAATAATGAAACAATTATTTATATGCAAGCCTGAAATAGAGACATTCTTGCCTTGGATGGCAAAGCTAATGAGCTGGATTTATCATTCCTATTGCTCCTATAGCCCATCCCTCCTCTTCTTCCTGATCAGACCTGCAGTAGCACACCTGGATTTGCTGGCACTACTGATCCATCCAACACCTGTGGCACCAAAACTGTACAACCACTTCATTTAAGAAGGGGACACTGGACCCAAAATAACAAGTGAAGTATTTATCTTCCCTGTGAGGGTGGTGGGGCCCTGGCACAGGTTGCCTAGAGAAGCTGTGCCTGCCCCATCCCTGGAAGTGTCCAAGGCCAGGTTGGATGGAACTTTGAGCAACCTGGGATAGGGAGAGGTGTCCCTGCCCATGGCAGGGGATTGGAACAAGATGATCTTTAAGATCCCTTCCAATCCAAACCATTCAGTGATTCTGTAAAGTGGCAAAGAGGTAATATGATTCCTCAAGGAAAGGACACCACAAATGTTCCCCTTCTCTAGCTCAAAATACAACAGTCACTCCCTAACAGGTTGTGATGGAGAGCTGGGGCTTTTAAGGAAATTACAGGGAAAAGCTAATGCCTCTTTTTCCCATTCATGGAATCAATGAGTTCAATGACAGGTGCTGAGAGCAGGGCTCAAATAATTCTTTAATCTAAAGCGAGAGTGCTCAGTATCTCCATTTGGAGCAGACAACCATCTCCTGTTTTAGGATTTTGCCTACGGGGAGCAGTGATGGGGCTGTTTGTCTCTGCAGTCAGGCTGCAGATGCCCAAGTTTGCAGTAATTATGTAACTGGCAAAGCCAAGCCTGTTAAACTTTAGATCAGCATTAAAAATTGCAAGAGAAAGTTATCTACCTAATTGCCTGGAAAAAACTATGCCCCTCCATTTACAAGAATGAGACAATATTAATTGTCTCTTAATAACACAAGATTGTTGTTCAAGAGCCTTGTTGGACTTTATTTTTTCCTTGAAAAGGAGAAAAAAAAACCCCAAAATAAAGAAAAGTGTGCAAGGAGAGAAGCTAATATAACTAGAAGTGAAATGTTAATGTTATTTCATTAAATGATTTGTGAAGAATGAGATAAGAGATCGACATTCTCAAAGAATAATTTCTTTAAATACCTTGTGCTCAAGATTCCCCTCTAGGCAACTTTTCATCTTTCTTCATTAAAAAAATAGCATTAAATTTTATTAAAGAGTCCCAATTAAGCTGGTAACTTGCTTCAAAGAGCATCCAGGCTTAGGGGGATATGTTAAACGTTACCAGTGATGGGAAGATTCACCCGTAGAGCTGATTTTAAAAACAGCATCTTTCTGACTGGTACAATTTGGCTTGCACACCCTTAAGGCATTCTTTCAGACCTACTGATACTTATTTTGGGAAGCAGCACATAAATTCTTGGCTTTAAGGTCAAGTAGATGGCGAAGTTGGCTGTAACAAATGCAAACTTTTCCTGATAGCTTTGGAAGATCTCAAAAACCAATTTCTAAAATGAGTGTTTTTCCTTAGATCCTGAATTGGTCTGATTTGAGGGTGGCACCACACACACACCTGGGGCAAGCCCTGTGAATTTAGCTTGCATTGTTGTTTCAGTGGTGCTGGCGATGAACACAACACCTCGAAAATAACACACAGAGTCTCAGCTGGAGACAGCTCACAGGAAGATATTGGTCCCATCTTAATCCTCACAGTCAAAACCAACAGGAAAGCAAACACATCATATTGTTTTCAGAGGAATACTCAGAGCATGAGGCTTGAGAAGAAAAGACAGAAGGTACCAAGGACTCTCATAGCCTGGTGCTTGGGAAAAGGGCTGGATGGGAGGAGGGTGCTCCTGAGCACACCAGGAGTCCCTGGGGGAGCTGAGAAGCTGTCTGGGGACAGGGGCAAAGCTGCAGAACATGTGGTGCTGACAGGATTGGAAAACTGCCTTCAGGTCCTCCATGGCATGAAGTGAGTGCCTGGCCTGGCCAAATGCTCTTTTGCTGGTGCCTGACTGTGGAAAAGGGATGAGCAACCCTCCACCTTCATCACTTTATGTTCCAGGGAGGATGAGCGAAATATAAATACAAATATCACTAACCCATTCAGAAGATTTAGTAAGCTACAGTCTGAACTCTGTGGAAAACCTGAGGGGAAAAATGGAAGGGGAAAAATTCAGAGAAAACCACTTGCTATGAATCTTGTACAGTGACAATAGATAAATAGTACAGGAAGAAAAAACTGCAGTACTCCCAGGTCCCTGCTGATCCCAGGGGAAGCAGAATGGGAAGAGGAATGAAGGACAGGTCTTCCACTTGAGAAAACCATCTTAAATCCAGGCTTCTCCTACCCTCTGTTGCTCCTGTGGCAGATCTCCTCTCTGAACAATGCTGCACAAGGAGATTATTTATGCAGCCATCCAAATGTCACATTCATATTTAGACACTGATATAGTCCTTTGCTTTACATTCACATCCTGCATTTCCTTCATTTCTAATCGAGTGCTAATTTCACATTCATACTTCATAGCCACGTTTAGACAAGACACCCAGTGGTGCATACTTAGGGGGGGGGTCTATTATTATTATTAATTTTTTATCAGAGTATGTCATTCCCAGGTAAAGGATGTGCTGCCTGCAATGTAATTTTATATGCTGGGTAACACTTGCATTGACTGGGAGGCACACAAGTCAATTGCATATTGTATTGCAGATTATTTTATATTTATTATTTGCTGTCAAAATGATTTTGAAAACCAATGCTTATGTGCTGTGTGTACTTTACTATAAATAGGGGGGCTCCTGGAGAAGGTACAGGGAACAGGATAAATTTAATTTGACAATTCTGTCAGAGGTAACCTCCACTTCTTTCCAATGTGCCACTTGCAACAAACAAGCCAAACTGGTGTTGAATGCAGAGAAAAAGAGCTGGAGAGGCTCAGTAGTAAATATTACAGTGGGCAGATACAGGAAGGTTTGCTTCACCAGTTTAGGAAGGTGCACAGCAGGACTAAATTTTCCTAAGATAATAATTAATAGCACCCCTGAGATAATGCCTCCTCTTTTTCAGCTCTTTTTTTCCCCCCTCGTTTAATTCCTCTTACAGGAGCAAGGTTTAAAATGATACTTTTCACCCTCTTTCAATGAGACAGCACATCTCACAAGGGAAAAATCAATTCTAAATGGGAATTGTGTATATTGCAACATTTATATACAATAATTCTCCCCTCCTCTCCCTTGTACCCATCTCCATCGGGGACAAATAATGGAGCCAATTTGCTGGGAGCACATCGTGGCTGCAGCTTTGCCTGTTCTGCCCCAAGGCTGGCTGAGCAAATTTACCTCTTCCCAGGCACCAGGAGGCTGCTGAGAAGTTCTTGTCAGCCCAGGATGTACAGGGGCTGATAAGTGGAAGGAGAGCAGAACAACATTCCCTGGAAGTGGTCTGAAACGTTGTACTGGTGCAATTATGAGTGATGTTAAGGCTTGTCTCACTATGTTACTTCTTTTCCCTGGGGCCTGAGAGCTGGCCCTGCCATCCAAGTGGGCTGTGTGCTGAGCCAGGTGGATCCAGCCTGAATGGAAACCTGGGAGGAATTATTTCTCCAGCTTCACTTCCTCACTCTTCCGTGTCTACACATGCACATTTTTTAAATGAAAAAATAAAACAATTAAACTGGTGTTTACAAGTGAGGTGCCACGAGCATGCATGTTCTGGATGGAGAACCAGGAGATCATATTTGATGGGGACCAAAAAGCCCAGGAATGCACTTTCATCCTCCTCTTCTTCTGAAAAATTGTTGCTACAGCTCATCTACCCTGGTTCAGAGCCTGGCAGGGACTAGGACATAACCTGTGTGACAGGGGGTGGCTGGAGAAAAAAAGCAATTACATTTTATGTTCTATCTTCCCCTCTGCTTTCTTTTCATTATCCTATAAACCTTAACAGGGAATAATCAAGAGAGGCTCCCTGGCTGGACTGCAAGTTTACTGAGGTCAAAGCTGCTTGAACTTGCAACTTTACCTTAACTATCCTGTCAAGACAACACATGGGCCTGCTCTCCAAATTGATTACATAAATCTTCAACACAACTGTTAATCACACTCCTTACTCCAGCTTATCTTTCACCAAAGATAAAGCATAGTTGCTTGGCTGTTTATCATAGTGTTGGCATGGTATTATCTGCCTTGAAACTTCAGACTGCCCCTGCCCAGAGGTGTGACAATTAATAGGAATCAGAATCACATTTTTATAGATAAAGTAGGATTTTGCTGAAGAGTCTTTGTAACACAGGAAAAAACAGAAAAAGGATGTTATTATGCTTATTTGGCAAAGATCTCTTGTCAGCAGTTGCTTGATATATATACCCTAACTTAGGTAATGTTTTTATTGAATGATCAGGACTCAATTTCTAGAGTCATGAACAATTACAAATTAACTCTATTTCCTATTTCTAGGGTTACCCCTGCACTAAGCCCAAGCTGACAACCCAAAATCCTTCCAAGCTGTTCTCTGCAAAAGAGAGGAAAACAGAATTTAAAAATTAAAAACCATCCACTGTTTCTAGCCACAATAATAGATATCCTCTTAATGCTCCTGGGAGGCTTAACAACAAGAAAAAATCAGTTTTCTGAAGGACATGGTGACAGAAGAAACTGAAAATTATGTGGACCTTCAGTGCCGAGGGGATGAAACACAATATGAAATAAGTAGGCATCTACCTCACAGGGTGGGATGTGCTTTATATTTATCAGCTTCTGGCTTGTTGTTGGCCTTGAAGGATGAACCATTAACCCCAGGCAGTGTCTTTTAATTCGCCTCAAGTCCTGACATGGCTCCTGGATGCTTTCACAATGATCTTTAGCAGGAGCTGTTCTGGAAGAAAAGCCATAAAGGGATGTGTTGTTTGTGCCTGAAGGGCCCTTGGGAGCTGGAGGGGAAGGCAAAGCAGGTGATGGTGTCAGTGATGCCCCAAAGCCTGCAGAAAACCTTGCAGCAGCAACATCACCTCTCGTGCTCCCCTTCCCTCCACAGCACCTCTGGTTTTTCTAATGTGCATTTACCTCATTGTATTTTTATTTTGCTTTCTGCATAATGATGAAAACACAGGGCTGGGTTTGCATGATCTGGTTTTTTTTTTTACATGATATCTATAATTGACTTCTGGAGCACAACGGCGTTCACTGAGCGAATTGATTTTAAATTGCTGTAATAATATTGCAGAATTCCTTTATTAGTGCTGGAGTGCATCAAGAAGAATCAGTGAGATTGCCATCTAGGATAATAAACACTTAGAGGCAAGTGCAAGCAGCCCACAAAAAGTAGCAAATTTGCAACTCCTTTTCTCTTTCATTCTGTTTCTCCAACAGCCACTGGCCCATCATCACCACAAATTAGATGGCATCTACAAGAGCCATCTGGAAATATCTGCTTTTCATATATAACATAAGCATTTGAAGAATATGAGAGAGAGAAGAGATGGGAGGAGGGACAACCACCAGCACAGTGAACTGAGCTGGTAGCTCCTCACCATGTGCTAATGTTAGGAAGAAGGGGTTGATTCTCCCTCTCTTTATATCAGCATAAAGTCAGAATCCCTTGAATGACTCAGAGAGCAAATCAGGATGCTGAGCTCAATGGTCAAGCCTTAAATCCCATTTCCAGGACACAATCCAAGAGATCCTTTCAGAGAATCCCAGGCTGTCATTGCACTGACTTCAAAAGGGTTTGGACTGGATCCATTTTCTCACAAAGCAGGAGGAGCAAGGCTTGGACACCTCCCATGGTGTGTATGCAGGCAGCCCTGTCTGAGATCAGCCCACAGACTATTGAAAACTAAAGCTTCCATTCCCTGAAGGCTCTGTGCCGTGATCACTCTTTGAACCACTAAACAAAGCTGGCACCAGCAAACAGTTATTATTATAAGCCTTATTATGTAAGTGTTCCTTATGTTTTAATTTTTGACTTCTAGATGAAATATTTCAAGGATATTTTAGTGGATATTTTCCATGGGAATGAAGGCTGTGCATAGCTGTGCTGTTTTAACTGCCCTGCCTGGTCCAGACAGTTTGCAGAGCTATCACAGAGGCTCTCCAATCTCTGTGTTTCACTGAGCTTCCAAATTAAGTTACAACAGATCACACACACCTAAATTACACATCCCATACTCAGATCATACACAACTGAAAAAAAAAAAAATCACCTCTTAGCATAATTAATGCAATTATAGTCAGCAAATTTCAGATTCATTGGTGACTCAAACCTCAAACAAAGGAGTATTTTTAGAACTACATTAATCCCATGGGATCCATTTACTCCTAGAAATCAGGGTTTATTGATACCTATCACACCCCTGGCAACTAAGCCATGCCAGGTACCTCCATTGCAGTGATAGCTGGTGGGAGTCTGTCTGAGGGGGGCTGCCCTACCTCCTTCACTTAGGGAGGCTTATTGCTATAGCAACAACTACATCCTGTGATTTGCTTGCTACAAACACCCTCAAAAAAATATTCTGAAATGATCCATGCAAAAAACAACTGTTCCTTTGACCTGACACAATTAATGTGTTCAAATCTGCATTATTTCTGCCACAGGTTAAGCATTCTGAATTCAAATTACTCATATGCAAAAAGAAGAAATCCCAGTGTGCTTTGGATAAAGGAGGGAAATCCTTATTTTGAGCTTTGTGCCAAGTCCGAACTTCACCAGAGTCAGAAATAGGAAACACCTTGGTCTGGGTGGTGGGAGAGACCCCTCAGACAGAGAAAGGAGCAAAGCTTTTCCACTCAGGCCCCCAATCACAGAGCACAGCCATCCCTTCCTGATATTATTCCTGCCTTAGCATTTCCTCCCCCAAGGCTCAGCAGTCACAGGGACAAGGTGTGACCCTTCTGTTTGGAAGGGATGGGGTAATTCCATAATCACTCACTGCTCTCCTACTCAAAATTTTACAAAAGAGGGAAGTTGGTACTGTCCAAATGTCCAGTCTGGCCATGTGAGTGACCTCGAGGGGTTTGCTCTGTTTAACCTCTGCATTCCCAGTGTTGCTGTCTGGAGGTATCCAAACGGGAAAGCAGCCTTAAGCCAGACATTAGCAGCACCATCAAGGTGTTTGTCAAAGGATCTCGAGGAGAAAAATGAAAAGATGTAATTCCTCCTTCCCTCTCTTCCCTGCAGTATCCCAGTGCAAGAAATGAGGAAGTAAAATTTGGAAGACATAGGGCAGGACTGGGCATTCCATACTCCCCTCCTCCCCTCCCAGCAGGGAGAGAGCAGACCCCTCCCAATGCAGAGTAACAAAATTTCACTTTATATTTAAGTTTACCTGTGAGTCAAGAAAGGAAAGAAGGTAGGGCAGGCTGGTAGGGAGCAAAGCTGAGAAGAAAGATCTGTGCTACAGAAGGCATTTTATCTTTTTATAATTTTCTCCTGATACTGCAGATGTCTCTTGTTAAGTACTTCCTTTTCATGTCTTCTAATATCTACTGACAACTGAGGTGAATGAACCAACAACCATTTATTCTATTCCTAAAGGAGTGACAGTAATGAAATTCAAGGAGGAAAAGATACCAGCATTGCCAGTTCTGGCCCCAGCAGAAGCAGCATCTTCCAGTGACCTGGACAGGTCTTTTAAAAGCAGCATGTAATGGGGAATGTGACAGTAGCCTGATGATCTCATGGAAATTTCCTCTTTCCCATGTAAATATTGCTTCTACATATTCATACTTCTACTATTACATTTCCAGCATCAGAGCACTAAAGCAATAATGTCCCTCTCTCTGCTGAAAAACTCAGTGTGTGTCTCCTAACTAACAAATATACCGGGTTTGTATATTTGTATTCCTGAGAATTTATGTTTGAGGCAACTATCAGGAGTGAGGCCAAATGTAAGTACAGAGTCTCTGTAGAGGGATTCACAACCAAACTCTACAAACTGTTGCTGAATCAAGAACTGTCTTGATCCTCCCACCAAAAGGCTTCTCACTAACTGAGCATCTTTCAAATGGTTTAAAAATGGAATTGTAAATTCAGCACAGAAACTAAAAATGTCTTGCTTTCCTTCCATGCTGATAAGCATTTAACAAGAGAAGCAACTTCATGTGTTAAAGTTTGAGAGTTGTCAACTACTGCAGGAAATGCCCCCTTTCACCACTTCCATTCAAAGCAAGATGGCATCAATTTGGGATATGAATGATCTATTGCAGAGAATCTGATTCAGAGCCTCATAAAGGCAAATGCATCACTCTGACCCATCTGTTCTATGGACATAATCTTAATTGCAGACATAGGGTCACATCCCAATAAATCACCCATGCTGCAGTGAAGGTGCCTACATTTATGCCAGTTGAACATTTACCCAGGACTGCCTACAACCATTTCTCAGTAGAATTTAGGGGTAAAAAGAACAAGGAGATTGCTATCGACCCCATTTTTCCTTACAGTGACTCATATTTATTTAACCTAACACTCTGCATGGGTGAAATCCAAGTCTTACTCCATAAACTCAAAACTTCCATGGACCACAACTTCACCCTATACATATGGCATAAGACTACAAATATATTTGGGATGAATGGCAAGGCATGTAAACACTAAGGAGAAATATATATCAAGTTGCAGAAGAAATGCCATAGGATCTGTTCCAGGCTTGCAGAGCCGAGCATGCAGAATCTGAGCATCGTTAGTCTCAAAATAAAGGTGAATTATTAGAAAGGATAGGAAGGAGAAAGCATCTCCACGATTCCCACTTCCCCAAATGGCACAGCCACAGATGATCTCATTAGCTCATTTGTGTAATTTACACTTCTAATATGGCTGAGGAATAAAACAAATATGCAGAAATAAGCAACAGGACGGGGACAGAAGAGGGGGAAACCTCACCGCCCTCTCTCATCTAATCTCCTTCTTTCCTTGCCAAATGTTATACTCCCTTCCTGGGAACCCCTCCAAGTTTGTGTCTCCAGATGCCACATTGCAGCAGGCTGCCTGGAATCCCTCCTACCCACCTCCACATCACTCATGCTGAACAGGCAGGGCAAACACAGGGTGAAGGGAGCATTTTATCCTTATTTATTTCCAGATGGAAAATCAAGCTGGGGAAAGAGCCAACAACAAAAAACAACCCAATGGAAGAAGCAGCTAAAACAAAACAACTAAAACAAAAACCACCCCTAACCATCTTGATAACAGACTCTCCTTTGGGAAAAAAATTGAAATACAAGTCACAGGTTGAAGTTTGGAAGTGTCAACACCTGGGGTTTGTTTTCTTCTGTTAACTTGGGGTTCTGGCAGGTAACTTACAGAAGGGGCATGAAGGAATCCCTCACTACAAGCAAGTATGAAAATAATGGTCAAAACCACGTGCAACTGAAGCCAAATGGGATTAACTCTTTGCTGACTATTTGGGCATCCTGGCTAACTGTGAGCATTCATTGGAGCCATGACCATGGAACTGTAGGCTCCTATCAGGGCACCAAGCTTAAATACATAAGTACTTAATACCAGTCTTAAATGCTGAGTACCTGACAGTGTATGGAGGAAGTTTAGGCAGAGATCTACAACCTGGTCCCCAGCGTATGAGTGGGTGAAGTTAGATGAGGTGAACCCCTCTCTTCTCCAGAGGGAAGACCTGAACCATCAGTACATCATTCTCCTCCTCTCTGGGGAGGAAATTTAGCGTGACTCTTGCTCACTTTGAGGCCTGAACTTAGGTGAGCTGGAGCTGGGCCAAGGAACTGGTGGCTTCCTGGAAGCAAAGCAATGGTACCTATGGTTAACAAAGAAACATGTTGAGCTTTAGTATTTTTGGCACTCAAAAAACCACCTGACTTAAATACAGATAAATCTGGTTGAAGAAGTAAGTGCAACCAGACTTAATTAGAGAAGTGAACTGGTGTAACACAGCCTCCTTTCATCTTCTCCCTGCATATCTCCCAAGATCACTGCTATCCCATCTATGTCTCTCTACCTAATTTTCATTTTCAAATGTACTGTAATGACTGCAAGTAGGTCTGTAGTCCAGAAATAGAAGTCTCAAAGCGCAGAGGGCATTATGTTCCCATCCACCTCACAGGGCAGGTTGGAGTAGAGTCCAGACCCAAATTACCTCAGTATTAGATGAGACCCCTATGCCATATTTCATTTTAGTCCCCTTTTAGGTGCCCTTTTACAGCACCCAGCTGGCCTTCAGTCCCAGTGAGAAACACTCCCACATCCGATTCTCTCCATCCTTTTCTATTTTTCTCTCCCCTCTGCTTCCTTCGCACAAGGAACAGTTGGTAAAAATTTATTGTGGGTGGGATTTTGAGGCCTGCATCCCATTAAATTTAATGGGAACTGAGCATCTAAATTCCTTAGGCAGCTTGAAAATTCCAGCCTCTATTACTAATGCTCTTCTCATTATAACAAGATTTGTACATGACAGCTCAAGAGCTCTGACTCTGCTCTCAGTGATGTGGCTCTGCGCGGTGCCGCTGACGGCGCCCGGTGTAGGCTGCCCTGCTCACGGCTCAGCCTGTCACAGGCTCTGCTAGCACGAGACCAGAAAGCAGCCTGTAATTCCATTATGATTGCTGAACTTTCTCGTAGGGGCCTTCTCCGTGAGGCAAAGATAATGCCGAGTAAATCTGCCTTGGTTATGATTGTTTGAGAACCATTTAATTGTAATTGCCATCGTCGGCTTCTGGTGTGCAGCCTGCAGTGGGATGGACGTGGATGTGTGGCTCAGCTGCATCGTCGTATCAAGAGTATTTTGGGGGGACATTATAGACTTTGCTGGGCTGTCAAAGTGGCCAGATTCCACCACATTACATTTTTCATCAGCATTCTGCTTAACTTAGTGAAATTATAATTTACCAAGGGGGCGTGACTGGAAAGAGAATGGCTTTTTAAAATGTCCTGCACATCCTGCAGGTCTTCGTTGGTAAGGTGTTTAACCATGCTGGTGTTAATCACACCTGACAGGGCAACCATTCTCATTCTCATCAGAGATTTTCCCGTCCCTTTTCATGTCACTCTGTTCCAATTGTGCTGTGGAATAAAAGGGGTTTGAAAACCTCTAGAAAACCTGGGGAAAAGCAAAGAGCAGTTGGAATGTCAAGATAAAACCTTGCACATCTTGTGCGTGCACTGAGGAGAATGGGACTCACTCTTGGAAAGGCAGAGTTACTCTCTATTAAACTAGGGTTGTTCAGCACCTTGGTTTTTGCTTCCATTCTTCTTCTAAGGTGTCACATGTACCTGTCTCCTGCTCACAGGATGTGTGTGTGACACTGGCTTTGAACTCCAACCATCAGATCTTTAAAGCTATGCTGGTGCCTCCTCTTGAAGGTCTCAATTCTCAGAGAAGTCAGCTGAAATTGTCCTTGGGGTATCTGAGACTGTATTCACAGTATGAGGGACTGATTTAAAATTGACTTTTTTCCTTTCTCTTTCTTTACCCATTACTGCTACAGCTGACATTGGAGCCAAGGACTTCAGGATCTTCTTGTGCAGTTATGAAATTAGTGGAATAAATTGTGTCAGGGCCTTTGGCCAGGTACCTGTGGCAGTGTTCACAACAAAGGGCTGGGTGTGCATTTTGCTGGATTCTGTGTCCTGCTTTGATAAGAGATTACCTGCCCTTGCCTGGATACTCCCTACCTTTGCCTCCTCGCTTACTAAGATTCTAGGGGGAGAGGAAGAGGAGGAAAATGATGTCTCTATCTCCTCCATGCCTCAGCTACAGATTTAGGCAGTGAGTTTGCTGGGCTTCCTGCACACAGAACCAGAATGCACACACATCAGTACTCCTCATATAAACCTCAATCTTCTGCCCTTGAACTAGGACATACCTTTGCTTGAATTTATTTTCCAGTTTTCAAGGAAGGCTCCTGGGGAAAAAAGAGCTCTATAACTCCACTGTTCCCGCGAAAAAAAAATGAGCTGTCCTTCAAGGGAAGTCAATCCTTTTTCCAGGGGTCTTCTGGAGCTGCTACTGCAAGAGGCTTTAGAAAAAAGTAGGCAGGTTTGCTCCAGGGCTGCAGCACCTCTGAGTTGCAAGATAAGGCAATAGGGAGGCTGGGAGAGGGCTGAGACAAAAATCAGCCAGACTCGTTGAAAATACACTTTCTAACCCTAGTGATGAAGAGAAATTGACACTTCATCCTTAAAAACCATGCAGGAGAGGGGACCAACTGTAGCTGGTACCTCCTTGTGCTCTGTGTAAAGCTGGGGATTGTTAGTCTGTATAGAAATAAACTAGCTGGGGATCCCTATGAGGGAGCTGTGCTGGTCCAGCTCCTTGCCAAGGTAATGATCCTGCACCTCATCTTTGCTGCTTGGCTGTCCCCCAGCAGTGCTTCTCCACGGGCAATGCTCAAGGAGGAGCTGAGCAAACTGCTGGAATTCACAGCCCCCCAAACCAAATGCAACCATCCTGCTCGAGAACTGAGAACACTTGTTGCACTGCAGCTCATCCTTGCCCCCTTGTTGGCCAAATTATTCCTTCTGTTGATGACAGGAGGGACCCACAGCAATCTCTGCAGGTCTCAGCTGTGCTGGGTGGGAGCTGTGGGTCCCACTGTGTGGCCAGGGTCGTGCTGACCTCTCTGCTGCCCTTCACTGGGCTTCTGCAGGACATCCAGGCATTGTTGCCATGCAGGGAAACTCATAACTTTAAACAAACCTGCATCAGGTTGTTTAAGATGAGTTAAATTTTGCTTTTCTAGCAAGAGTGAGCTCAAAACCGCACAAAATCCCTGCTTACATCTTTCACTTTAACTAGACAGATGATTATTTTTATCTGCAGCTACCATACACCATTTATTTAGGCAAAACCATTCTTGGACTTTAGATGGAGTTTTGTCTCCAATAAACAACAAAATGGCTCTCTAGCTACATTAATATTAGGCTGTCACTAGTTAGATAAGGCTGATACATTGGTGCTTCTATGCCAGCAAGGGACAGCCTCTGGCCAGCATTGTTTGCTTTAAAATGCAGAAACTTCAGTCCCTAAGTCCCCAACTTTTCATCAGGAAATATATGAGCAGTAGGCTGGGGAATGGAGCCCAGAGAAAGTTGTAAGGTTAAAGGTAAGGAAGGCAAGTAAAGATGTTAAAGCACATTCAGGTTAAGGCAGAACAAGTTGTTCTGAGCATGCAAAAGACTGGGATTCTCTGCTAGGAAGCTGCAGAGAGCTGGGAGGCATTTCAGGGGAGGTAAACAAGGGAAAACAGAGTTACAGCTGGGTGTTTCCCTGGGCCTGGAGATCCACACAGTGTTTTAGGACCTCTCTCCCTGGGGTTGTACTGGGAATGCAGGAGCAGGGCATCTGAAGCAGCTTTCTGTGCAAACCCCCTGTTTGCTGGAGCAGCTTGAAGGAAACTCAGAATCTTCTCCATTATGTGTTCATGGCTTCACAGGCTGCATGACAAAACTCCAAGTAATTAAAGAGCTGATAAAAATGCTGTTCAAACAGCCAATATCTCTTCAGGACACTTCAGATAAGCTGATCATTGCATCTTCAGAACAATGATGCCTTCTTTGAAGACAGAGATGAAAAACCAGATGTGTCGCTGCTATATCTGATATGAGATGAACAGAAATCTGTATGATGTTATTAGAGATATGAATGGCACTGCAGTTATGGCTACAGGAATTGTAGTAGGAAGGCTTTAATGTTCTAGATGGAAATAGGAAAACAAATGCTACTTCTTACAGAGAGCCTCAGATACTTAATTATGGTTATCAACACATTTCTTTGCTGCATGGACTCTGGGTAAAGAAGATGCTTAATATTTGGCTTTAGGGGAGCAATAAATTCAGATAGGAACTCTACTTACAGGAAGTTATTTTCTTATAAGTGAATTCACATGAGTCTATTTTCCTCACGTTAAAAGCAAATTTAAAGAAAAATCTATAAGCAATTTTTCTCCAAAAGGGAACATTGAAAATTTTCTAGATTAATATTTAGTGGAATTATCTGAAATGAAAAGCTAAGTGACCAAACTGCAGAAGCACTGAATATCTTTAAGCTGTAGATTCAGCCATTACCTGGAAATGAACTAGGAAATAATTCTCCTCTTCTTTTCAGTCCTGGGGGCAGCACTGAAAGATTAACCTGGGCATTTGGTGAAAGTTTAGAGGCCAGTGAGAAAAAGTCCAATGGAGAACGACAATAATAACAGAAGTTCTGAAAAAGCATGAGAAAAGCATGAAAATAAGTCTCAAGGGGCTTACATAAAAGCGAAGGAGATTTTAGTTAGAGACTCAGGAAAATTCTCCAGCGTGAAAGTAGTGAAATGCTGGGCTAAACTCTTAGGTGATGGAAATCCCCATGCAGTAAGTTCTGAAGAACAGATCAGGCAGACAGACCTTAGGAGCAATTAATTACATGTTCACCTCCTTTGAGGCAGAGAGATGGATTAGACTCTCCCAAGGTCCCTTCCACCCTTGTAATTCCTATTTCCTCCAAGTAACATCTCCTGCTTTTTCACTTCTTTAATGAGGCAGAGGACAGAGACAGTGCAAAGGGGTATTTCAGGTGCTTATCCAGCAGGATGAAGGACACAGCAAGCAGAACTAACTGAAATCTGAAGTCCAAAGGAAAATTAACTTATGACTGACTTCTTGGGCAGGAGAACAGAGAATATATATTGCATCTTGTCCTGACTCCCCTTAACATTTCCCCTGAGCTGGGTAATTCTCTGTAACACTTTTGAGAAAAGGAATCCATAAGCTACAGGCAACTTGGAGCTGGTTTGAACTACAACACAAATAAAACACCCCTATATTTAAGTTTTTTCTATCCTTTTGCTCTTTACATTTTCCCCTGATTCTTAAAGACTGGCATTTTCTCTGCTGTATGCCATAAAAGAAACACTCCTCATGAAAACAGGAATTTAAAATATAGGGCATTTTGTATAATCCACTTCCTTAAAATTAGTAATTATTGAGGCGAATATGGTGCATTTCCAAGGCAGTGTCTGGTGTTACTAGACTGATTCATTCATACCATGCTATTATTGGGCCTTAAATCTCTGTATCTCAGGCTGTTTGTTAAAAATAAAGTGCTTCAGCATAAAGGGGAGTGAACCAACTGGGATGATTCAGCCCACTCAGGGTGCTATATATTTCTTCTCTGCTCCATCAGTACCTCTGAACTGTAGTTCCCAAAGCAACTAAGCCTCAGCCTTCAACCCCAATCTTACATCTGTCAGGGGAAGGGATAAGAAGGGCTTTACACCGATTTGTGTCCTCAATAATCCCTATTCCAGAGCTGCTTGTTTCTACAAGAGAGTGGAGGGTGAAGCCTGTGGTGTGTTAATTCCTGCAGGGTTATATATGGCTGCACAGCAGCTGTTTGCCATGAAGCAGCATCAACCATGTGTTATCAGTGCCCTGTATCAGAGCAGTGCTCTTCACCTCGGGTGCTGTGATGATACACAGCACGCTGGATCACTTCTCTGGCCCCTGAGCTGTACATTGCAGCCCCCAGCCAGGCACTTGCAACACTGCTCTCTGTTATTTGGCTCTCCAGACCGAGGTCCAGACACTCCAGAATGAATGAATATTGGTGAAATACTTGCTGGAGTTTCGTGCTGTCATCAGTTCCCCTCTCTCTTCTCCACAGCTACTGCTACATGCAGCAAGATAGGAGCTAACAGCTGGATTTCATTATGAAGTGCTTTCTTACTTGTTCCCCTAAAATAAATAAAAATAAAATGTAAGCAATCCTATTTTCAGTAAGAGAAAAGGCTGCTGTCATGCTGGTGTGGTGTATAATGGAATACAGGAGCACCGTATTTCATTATGATTCAGTGTGTTTTCATTTTAGTTGCCAAGGATTCAACGGCTTAACATGAATTCTAAATTAAGATTAGTATTCCAAATAAAATATTTTTGAAATATGTGTATTTCCCATTTCATTCTAATGAGCTCCAGTTAATGCATAGCAGTGCTTGTGGGTGTAATTTGAGCTTGGGAGTGACACTGAAACGCAGCCCTTTGGGACTATCTGGGCACATAAAAATGAGGGGCACAGACATCTGGGTCAGCAATTCTGCTCAGCACAGGCTCCACAGCCATCAGAGCCACAGCACAGGAGGCCTGGCACAGCTGCAGGTTTCCTCAGCCTCTGGTTTTTATGGGACTTCCCAGGATAAGGTTTGCATGTGAGGATGCTCTGTCACATGCAAGGAGTGAGTGGTGTGAAATGGGACAATGTTTCCCCACCACCTGCTCAGGTAGCACAAAGCAAGAAGGAACCTGTCCCTCCCTTTTTCACCTCCCTTTTTCACTGTAACCACTCAGCTTGGTAGTTATGCCTTAAGTGGCTACTTAGAAACAGAGACTAAATGGGAATAAAGGAAAAAGGTGATATTTATTTGAAAGGCTCTCAGGTACACACTTTGGGCTCTAGAGGGTCCTGCCTCAGTGCATCCCAAAATGGATGACAGCTCATGAGTGCTTCACACTTTTTATATCAACATAAATTCACTAACTAGAACCCAGCCAAGGATGTGATTTCCCCCAAGCTTGCCCCACTCTCCCCAAGATGAAGGTTTACAGTTCTTGTTCTGGGTGTCCTTGGAGAGCAAGTTAGAGGCTTTGTTATATCTGTCTTAGAATGAGAGAACAGCACTGAACGAGCTCCAGGGAACTACAGAGTGACACTGGGCAGGGCAGGGTTGGAAAAATAGAAAAGTTAAAACCTAAGGCATGAGTAGGTTTTAAGAAAACTGACAGAACAATCTCCTTCCACACTCTGGAGGTGACCATTCCATCCAAACACCACCAGCAGCTGCAACACTGCTCTCAGTTCAGTCCTTTGAATTACTGCAGCAATTAATCAGGCTCACATCATTTGCCTTTTTCTATCTTGAGATTTCTACCTTATCAGGTAGCCACAGCAGCAGCCACACAAAGGAACAAACTTCTCCTTTACCCCTGCTCCAGGCCCATCTGCATCACCCTGCTCCCAGCATGGTCAGGGTGTCCCACAAGGCACCAAAACAAGCACAGAACAAGCAGGATCTCAGGTTTGTAAGAAAGATTCATCCCTCTCACGGTGTGGAGGGTGAGCACCTGCAGGTTTCACCTCTCCTCCAGCACTCCACAATGTCACATCTTTGCTGAACAGTAAGAAAAAAAATACTCAAAATTCAACCCATATTGGGACCACCCATGGCAAGAAAAATGACTAATGCCCAGAGTTATGAAGTAGCCATGACTTTCTGACAACCTTACTCCCAGAGGTTCCTTTCTGTACTCCTCTCCTCTTTGTCTTTTATTTTTTTTTCTCTTTTTTTTTTCTCTTTTCATTTTTTAAGACTGTATAAAATGCTTCCTGAGTGGACTTGAGGCCCACAGCTGAAGGATGATGTATTTCTAGCTAATGGTCTTTTTTAAGAACTACCTAGGAAAGAGGTGATAGCACTAAGCAGCAAGTAACTGTGATTAGTGGGAATCATACAGGAACAAGACTGATATACTGGGGCCAGGAAAATGCTGGAAAGAGAGCAAATGGGGAAGGCAACATGCAAAGGAAAAGGAGAGGTAGCCTGGAGGCTGGTGGGTGAAAAAAGAAGAGTGTGGGCAGACCTTGGTGATGTACAATATCCATGATGCCATGGCTGTGGCCAGTGAGGCCAGACCAGTCATGACTCCTGAAATAGGGCACATCCATAAACCAACAGGCATCTCCCATAGCTCAGTTAGTCACTTGATCCCTTATGCAAGGGAACAATAAATTGAAGTGCCTTATCACTGAGCTTATGATAGAGCAGAAAATCCTGTGACATTAACTACTTACACCACTGGAATGAAAAATCCAGGCAACACTTCGCTGCTCCTGGGAGGTTCCTGGGATGCCACAAGCTTAGGGGTTAACTCAAGAAAACTATAGGGACTTAAGTGTGGCTTATAAAGATGAGAAAATGCAAATTCACAAGTCTGAGGCCTGGTATAAATAAGGAGCAGGATTTTGACCTGTACATTTTGGACTGAGGAAACATCTTCCTGTCTCTCCACAGTCCCTGACAAACCTCTGAGATCACAGAGAGAGAGCACAAGCAATTCCCTGAGCTTCACAAAATAATATCTGCCCCCAAAATCACTGCACATTCATAACAGATTAGGCTAAGACAGCACAATTCTGATAGTCTGTGGTCCTGTTTGGCTTTTTGGCCACATTATGCAATGGACAATATTTAATTAGACTCATCCTACTGTACCGAAAAGCAAATTACAGACTTGTCTAGATTACTGTAGATAGGCACCCAGACGTGAGATAATTAGGCTGCTGCAAGGCATGTTTGAAGTCTGTTCTGCCACTTGTCCCTTGTCACCCAAGGACACCAACTCTGAGATCTGCAGCCCCTCTAAAGTGGTCTCACACAAGGTGTTTTACACACCACCTGGAAAAATGCTGCACCCAGGTTCTGGGTATGGGAAGTTATTAAAATAAATGCTGAGAGAGGAAATGAATGTGTTTTATAAGAAGACATCATATTTTAACACAGCAATTTATTCCCTGAGACTCCAGAACAGATCCAGTTGATTCCAATGACAGGGTGCCAATACTCTGTTATTTTGTGCTGTAATAATTGTTTCCCTCTGTGTTAGCCCACCAAGCACTAATGGAAGCTTACAGATTCTAGGCAAAAGTGAGTTCAGACTACTCTGATTTCTACTTTCTGGTCATTTTTAAATGTTTTCTTACAATGCTTGCTGAAGAACACTGATTTGAACAGCTAAAAATATTTTCTCAAAACAGTCTTTTTTCAGGAACAGAAATGATTCATTGTTATAAATTGGCATCTAATGTCTTCAGGGTGTTTATAACTACAAAGCCTAGACCTAATCTGTCTTTTTAGAGATTGTTTTCAAGTTAAGCATTAAAAAGAATTAACAAGAAACTTGAGAACACTTATCAGCTTTCGTTTTTTTTTTTCTGGGGATCTCTTAGAAAATTAAAACATTTTCATTCTTATTATTTTTCTCATTAATATTTAAAAAAAAATCTTTGAAATAGACTGTAAAACTTTTCTCTTTTTGTTTTGTGGTGGAAAGCAGAACTTTCAGCCACCTCTGGGGAAGCAAACTGTCTTGTTCAATATGAAGCATGGACAGGGGGAGGAGGACAAGCAGGGGAGCTTTTATCATATGGTGAATTCCACGTGCCCATTCTTTAGTCTCCCACATTATCCACAGATTTCTTGAACTAATTAATCAGTAACATAACTTATCCTTGGCTTAACTTCACTGGCATTATACCAGGGACTGTATTCAGCCCCACTGTGCAATAAAAAAATGCACATTAACTTGCTCAGATTTGGTATGAGAAAGATCTACTCTTACTACACTGCTGGATATACTCTTATTACACTGATAAACTTTTATTATAATGGCATAAGCCCTAACTTATTTTCTTCCTAGAAGAACAATAATATATAGACTCATTCCAAAGCTGCCACCTTTCATTTGGAGATATGTGCTCCCAAAGTATGGCAGTTCTGTAGTTATTAGAACTAAAGGGTAATTTTCCGCTTGACTATAGCAGAAGAGACAGAAATTCCAGCTGGGAAGTGGCCACAATGCCATTCTCTCTCTTCTATCCAACTGTGTTCCCTTCACCCAGGGAGAACCCTGGTGTTCTCCCTCTCTTCTGCTACATTTGATAACGATGGACTACAGTACTGCAGGGCTGGGATGCTGCACACCAAACTGGCTGCTGGAAATGCTCTTTTAAATGTTTTTAGGCAATGTGTGTTATTCAAGCAAAAGGCACTCCAGTGTTTTACTTCACATGAAATCATCTTGTTTTAGCCAGAAGAAGCAAAACACTCTAGTTTCCATTACTAAGGTTCAACTCCAGAGCACAATTTCCAGTATATGACTTGTGGCACCTGTTTTTTTGCAGCTGTAGACCAGCACTACCCAGATTTTATGATCAGTTATTCTGAATTAAAACCCAGGGACACACGAACACCAAAAGCCTCTGAGCCCAGCTTCAGTTTAAATAGGAATCTGAATATTCAACATTTGAACATTTGTCGATGCTGTGGTACCAAATTTGCACAGCTTTGTGGAAAATTTAACCAAAAATCTTTTGATCTAACTATTTGTACTTGTATGGAGCAGTTCTACTAAGCATGCTTTGACCATTGTGCTCAGACTCTGAGAAACAGAATAAACAACATTTGTGCTGCCCTGTCTTTAGCTGTGATCAGGAATGGGGAGGAAATCTGTAATTCCTGGAGCTGCAGAAGATTCAGTGCTTTGCTCCTTTACACCCACTCCCAGAAGAGTTACAGTGAGTGTCCAAGCCTGGCTCATTTGGATGCTCAGCCGAGGTCCAGAGAGGTGTTTTGAAAACAAATCTGCTCTCAGCTTCTCCTCAGACCTTGCCGTGGGAGTCTTTTGGACACAGAGTCTGTGTTGGCTTTTCCTCCTGTGTTTCTCTGTATATTGGTTCATGCACCTGCTGCTAAGGCCTCCCTTTCCTTTTGCCTGGAAAAACCTTGACTTTGAAGGATAAGAAAAACACCCTGCTACGAAGGACACTGAAGAAACACACAGTGCTTTTTTGGGGCTTTGGTCGGCGTGACTGACCTAGATATCACAAACAGCAGCAGGAGCAAAATGCAAATAACTCTCTGCCCCGCTATATAAAATTATTCCACACAACAGTAAATGAAGGGATATGAAAGGTGAGGGAAGATTTATCAGGGAAGATGTGGGAATTTACTCTTTCCACTTGCCCAGCTGTGGATTTGTGATGTGCACAGCTGTGTCCTCTTTTTCACTGTTTGAACTGCTGCCTCTATAGCATGAGTCCCCTGCCTTCTCTTTCCTCCTAAAATCCTTGCTTCAGCTGCCTGTTTCTTATTAAGCTTCCCCCAGAGATATATGTACTTTTAAGATATTAAAATAAAGAAAGAAATACTAAAAGAGGCCATGTGTCTGTGCACAAGCATGTGTGTGGCAGTCTGTCTCAAAAATAGTCTTTCCGTTCCCCTTTTGTTTTTTAATGTTTGCATAGAAAAAAAAATCCCTTTGCCATTCCAGAAGCTTATAACTGTGAACAAATGTTGCAATTATGCTTCTCAAAAGCAGATAAATGACAGGTGAAAAAAATTAAACTCACTTAGACAAGGCAAGTTCAGAATATGTGTAATCAGCTGAAATTGCTTCAGTGAGTCCCCCCCTTTGGTTTGAAAGCTCAGAAATCATGATCACTTGAGCTTTTTCAGCACATTGTAATTAAGCTCCAATTTTTGACATCTCTCAAGTCACATTTTTAACTTATATGTCTGCTTAAAGGATGCAGCCAGTGCTATACAGTGAGATTATTCATTCACACCTTTGTATCACTCGTTCTAGTCACCTAGAAACATAAAAAACACCTCAGGAATATGAGGGATACTCAGGATTGCTCCCAAGGCCAGCACTAATACATCTAGCACTGGGTCAAATCTTTGCAATACATTTAAGTGGTTCCACTGCACACACAAAAGATATCTGAGGGCACTGCTGGGACAACTGCAGCAGCTCCAAGCTAATATTTCAATCATCCCCTTCCCCAGAAGCTCTGCAGATATTTGGAGCCTGCATGGACAGCATGACCAGCCAGGCTCCCCAGCCAGCAGAGCTGAGGGTGCAGAGAAGGTCCCTCCACCTCCCCTGTGATTCCTGCAAAAGCAACCCCAGAGGGACCAGGGGATTACTCTGCAAACCCCACCAGACCTTTCTAAGAGGGGATGCTGTGTGAAGGCAGAGTGGATATCACTGCCAAGGTATCAGAGGGTAGAGCTTGCTCTGGCAAAAGAAGAAAAGCACTCGCTGATGAGTGACCAGTTCCTTTTTCTGGCAAGTCACAGAGAATAAGCATGGTGAAGAACTTTAAAACAGGCTTTAATTATCTCTCCAGCACTTCCATTATGCAATTTAGCCAAGGCACTGTGATTCTGCCCATTTTGCTTTCCTGTAGCCTATTACCCATGAGTCCAGAGAGATTCTTTTTCATCCTTCCCTCTGTCTCCTCTCCCCTTTCCCTCTTATTTCCTCAAGAATGAAAATTCCCAGAGGACTGTAACTATGCAAGACCTCTGAAAACTACATTCCCAGGAGTTCAAGACAACACTGCATCCCCTCAAGTCCAGCACTGGAGAATTTTAAGCTCTATTAATGGGTCAAGTGACTGATAAGCTCAATTTGCCATCCCAGCACAGGTTTGTGCCCTAAGCTAACATCACAGGCAAAGCCATAATTAAGCTCCCGTGCTCTGCTCCTACCTGTGAACTCAGATACACTGTCAGAGCTCTTCCAGCAGGAAAAATTTGGCAGGCAGTTTTACATCCTCCATGCAAAGCCTTAAGTATTTCAAACAAACCCATATATTTATAAACTTAATTAGTGCATCATCGAGTTGTAGAAGTTTTAAAGTTAACTACAGATGATACATATTTGATGCAAACCATTGTCACTTGATAATAAAAAGATTAGTTATAGTGCTCTAAAAATGTTATGTCAGGCTTTTACAGCTGATCATTAATACTGTAAAATGTAGCTATGTTTTTATACTGTGTTGACTGACAAAAACAACCAGAATCTGAAGGAGACCAGAAAGTTTCCTTAATCTCTATTAATGGGTCTTAAATTGAAGCATTCAGAGGAACATCTTAAAGGCTATAAAATACTCCTGCAGTCCATAGGACTCCTTATAAGTAAGTTAGTAGTCACCAGAGGCCTCAAGGTCAGAATGCACTATAACCATTGCATGGGCAGCTGTTATGGTTCAAAGGAAGATAAGACCTGACATCATTAACAAAATAAAGATCTATTTTATACTGTTTTTGTAATAAACTTTGAATGGCACTCCAAAGTTAGGAGTAAAACACACCAATCTCACTGGGGAGAGGATGGATAGGTCCAGCAATTACTGATCAGCAGCAGGACATGCAGACAGGCAGGACACCACTGGCAATTAGGACTTGTTTAAGGTTGTGTGGACATAGTGACAGGCATCAGGATTTCCACACACAGGAACCCTCAGGAGAGCAAATATAAATTAAATTTTGAAATCAATCCCTTTAAGGTATTAACCAGAATTTTGGCCAGTTGAAGTTCTGGTTAGGAATGGTTGCAGTGGAATTCATCCTATTCTCTCTGGAGATGAATTACTCCAAATTTATTCAAAGCCACTCATAGTGGTGAGCTGGGAAACCCACATGGAGCTTCACTGGATTGAGTTAATTCATGGGTGTAACTATTTCTGACAAAATCTGAGCATCTCCAGGTTGCCCAGGGCTCATCAGGGTGCTTCCCACCCTGCCCTCTCTTCCCTTGTGCCACTGCACATCTAACCTGCGTTTTACTATTCCTGGAATATCCACAGGAAACTTATGGAGCCCCCAAGCCTATGATTTGCATTTTTCTGCACTATTAATAACAATGTGCTGAAGCCATAAAAGACCTATTGATGCCCTGATGGATTGTGAGAAAATGGAAAGTGATTTTTTTTTTTTCAAAGCTGCATTTTAAATCAGCTCATTACACATATTGTTTTATTTTATTTTGCACTGCATGACATCAGCATCCTCTACTTGCTATTCACTGGAGGTTAAAACATCTAAACATGTCCTTCTTCCAGGCCCACAGTCCAAGTTGTGATTTGGTTAAGCAAGATGGGCCAGATTTTCTCCTGGAAAAACTCCATTCAAAATCAGGAAAATTATTCATCCCAACAGATAATTTGGCTTGGAAAATATATTTTCTTTTAAAGTAATTCAGCAGAGGCCTGTGCAAATCCAAGCAAATTCACACTATGAGTTTTAATATAAAATCTAAATAAAGTTTGTATTTTTCCCAAGAGGTTCCTCACTTTCATTTGCACCAAACTCCCAAGTATATTTGTTATAGATAACCCTGTTGATGGTGATTTTTACTTCCTTTTCTTTTACAGGTTTTTTTTTTTCCCCCCAAAGAAGTATAAGACTGGGACATAAGCTGGGGCAGACCTGCACAAATGACGTTTTTCTGAGTATTTTATCCTGTTCAGGTTAGAAAGAGGATTTGGGGAATTGGAGGAGCTGAAATTTGGGAGTGGGGAGCCTGCACTGGGTGTGCATCTGGGGTGGACCAGGGAAGGGATGGGTCTGGGGTGGCACTGACCTGTGAGACCCTTTGGATGCAGGACCTGCTGCTGGTGCCTGTCATGTCTGCAGAGCTCTCAGGGGGGAGGACGAGGGGAAGTACAGAATTTAATAACTTGGAAAGTCTTTGTATTAAGAAGGGATAGGTGCAAGGTATTGTGTAATCAAATCCTGAAGCAGTGTCAGGAAGCTGGAGAAAATCCTTCCAGTCTCTTAAGCCAGAAGATTCTCTGGTTTATTTTATCCCTTGATTTTGAGCTGCTTCAAGGTTTCAGATGGAGGAAATTGTGGGGACTGGATTAAGTACCACACTTGGCTTTCCCTCTTAAACCATGAGCACTACCTGGTCAACATACAAATATTTCCTAGTCAGAGCTATTTGCAAGTTCAAAACGCCAGCAACTGGTGAACCTAAACTATTGATAACAAAGAAACATCTACTTTTGAAATAAGACCCAAGAGCCTTTATCTTGAGGAGTCCAGGAACAGAGTCAGAAACACATGGCTTAAAAGATTTCCCAAGATAACCCCACAGAGGGATGAGAAGTTATTTCTTTTACAGGTTCACATCCACGGCACTGAGAGAGCCTGCTATAATTTAAACTAGAAAAACCTCAGCAAACCAGAGTCACCTGCCAGGTGTGGGATAGCACTAGAAAAACTGCAACACACACAACAGTGAATGGATATTGGTGATTCCACAGAGCAAATCCTAATGGCACTGATAGGATCACTTTATATCTTCTCCTGATGCTACACCAATCGTTCCCTGAGAAACACACCCAAACTAGAAACTTCAATATTTCCATTTCTCATACAGATACACTTATGAGAAAAGCTCAGATAGTTCATACTTTATGTCCCTGCTGCCTTTTCTTCTTTACAGCTTTCATGTTTCTTGAGATAAGTGTTTTTGTCACTCTCCTTAAAATGAGTTACACGAGGTAAACATAGTCAGTGTGCTCTGATCTTGGCTTGGAGAAAGCTTCTTGGCCTGGTTAAAAAAAACAGAGCATTTAAAAACTTACAGTTTAAGATTTAAGGTGAGTATAAACAGCAGGCTGGCTCCTAGACTTGGGCTTTATGGCAGTGCAGACATGGCTGAAATTATCTTTAGGAATGAGATTTCTGTTCCTGAGCTCCTTTAAAAAATGTGACTTCCTTGCCCATGCACAGTATATCTGCTACAGTGATGGAGATGCTTTAAATCTGTGTGAAGGAGCGGAGCTGTTTGGGGCTGGGCTGCTTCACTCCAGAGCTAACCAGAGAAGGGAGAGACTGGAAGCTGTGTGCTCAGGGCATCCCAGAAGTGCAGTCCTAAAAAACCACTTTGTGTTTGCAAGTGAGATGTTTACAAACAAGAATGAAAATTTGGTCTATTTATGCACCTCCCTTTGCAGAGCAGCAGCTCAGGTGCTGGGGGGCTGTCACTTCTCATTACCAGGAAGGGCCACAGAAGCTTCAGCTCCTCTCACCTGCTCTAACAACCTCAACCAGACAGCCTAACTCTTGCAAATAAAAGGATACATCTGCCCCCTTCATTCCTGGCATGGTACAAAAGAAACAGCACTGGTTTTCTGTACTCCTCCGATTACACCAGTGGGAAATACCTTCATAAACCTCTTCAAGATCAGTCTTTGTTAATTGCTGTCCCTTTAATTCAAGATTTCTGCTTCATTTAGTTTCACCTTTTTGTAGTTTGCTTTATTTTAATTAGTTTCACTAGGTATAAATCGCCCTCCCTCTACCTTTTCCTTTCTTGTTTTCCAAAACACCAACCTTCCCTTTTCCTTGCATTTTCGTAAAACATAAAATCATCTGCATGAAAGAGCTCCCAGTATTTTGCTGGGGAAAAAAGTAATTTACCATTGTGACCAAGAGTGACAGTTTTTTATTCTCAAAACACATGCATGCAATGCCCCTGAGTCTGTCTCTGCCACAGCAAAACAAACGCCACTTTTAATCAAACTAACTGCCTATTAAACTAAACTCTCAAACCAATCTGAGGATGAGAGGGAGGAAAATAAATTTAAAAATTAAACAAAAACTTGACAACAAGTTTACTGTGGCACCTCATAAAACTGCAGTGGGCTGCCCGAGTGTGCAGAAAAAGGGCAGCACTCGGGGTTCAGCAGGAAAGATGATCTCTGCCTCCAAAAGACACCTGCTCACACTGACTCTCTGAAGATGGAGGTGGCTCCTTTTAGATTTTGCTTCCTACTGTTACTTCTACCTCTTCGGCTCAGAAAGCCAAAGCTTCCTTTAAAGCTGCTGCTCAGTGCCCCTTGCAGCCGAAGGAAGCTGGGTTTCCAGAGAGAGCCAGCGCTTCAAGGAGCCCTGGGAGGAGCTGCCCAGAGCACGTGGGGGAAACCTGCTGACAGTGAGCCAAGTTTCTTGTTCTACCTGCAGTTCCAGGCCCCTCAGTGCAATTATATGTCTGCATTAAAGACATGGGCTTGAGTTCACAAAATATCTTCTGCAATTTGTGCTGTTTCAACAGCTCCCTCGATGCCCTTTCCGAGCTTCACTCATGACCGCATCCCGCAGGCGCAGGTAGGGAAGTGGTGGGACTTTACAGTGCCCTAAAGTTGTGATTGATCTTCCCTCTCCGTGTCCATTCAGCTCCCACAATGATTCCAGAGGCAGAGGCATTAACAGCTGTAAGTGTTCATTAAAAGCACCGGGCCCCATGCTGGAGCCAGCATAAGGGAGCAGCGTGTGGCACCACATCAACACCTATTTAGTTTTACAGTCCTATCAGGCCCTCCCAGCACAATGGTGCGGCTCAGCAGAAGGAGCTGAAATGTCTCATTGAGTTAATGCTCATCCCCCTGCTCTGAGCTCACCTTTCGGGAGGAACTCGGCATCCAACCCACAGAGCCAGGCTGCTCTGCGGGCAAGCACACTCTGTCACTCCACGTGTCACTCTGGAGAGGTGGCACACGGCTGGTTGCACCGAGGCAGCTGCCAGGGAAACTTTGCTGTTGAAGAGAAGGATTTGCAGCGGCTGAGAATTGAGGGAGGAAGGAGAATAAAGTGCCTTGAGCATCGCTTGGACAGCACGGGGAGCTCCTCAGCCTCCAGGCAGCGAGGGATTGAAGTGATCAGCAGAGACATCCCTGTCCTTTGCAGTCTGCGAGCAGCAAGAGATTGCAAGGAGTAACAAGGACACTGGAGCTGTTCGTAGGCTGAACTCACACCCTTGGACAGTGAGAAATTGTCGTGATTAGCCAGTCAGAATGATTAACATTTCACAGGGTGAACTGAGATCCATGGACAGGGAGATGTAATGATTAAGTAGGTCGTGTCCAGCACCTCGGGAGGGGGAGGCTCAAATTCATGGGCAGCAAGACTGTTATTAACGTGGCAACATCAATAGTTATTAACCTGCTGCATCGGTGTTGTTCACAGAATGAACTTCGCTTCTCGGGGGGAGCTGGGCAGAAAACAATTAACAAAAGAACTTAGCCATGCTCTGAGGGTGAATTAAGATGTATGGACAGAAAGAGGATTAATGCAGCTGCATCAGCGTTGGCCGCAGTGTGAGCAGCCTCAGAGGCAGCAGACTCAGATTAACGTGGTCTTGTCATGTCAGCTTGCTGGATGGCTCCTCCATGAGAGGGCTCAGGCCGTGGCTGTGCCTCCAGAAGTCAAGGTTAAATGTTACCCAACTTGGAAACCGGTGAGATCAAGCCAAAAGGAGAAGCAATTATCTGGTCTAGACAGAGCCTCACATCTGTACAAATGTTTGGATGTCAGTTGGCTGGTGCCAGATACATCAATCAGTTTGCAATGAAGCAACCTTAGAAGCCATGTCCTCAGTCTGGGCTCCAACACAAGAGGCTTACAGGTTTCACAAAGGGTTCTTTAAACTCTTTTTTTTTTTTTTTTTTGAGACAATCTTCAGTATTTTGCAAACTTCCTTTGTTAGCATGCAGGCAACAGGTAAGAGTCACATACCAACAGCATTTACACTTCACTTGGTGCATTGTGACATAAAATGTCCAGCAGATACAGAGGTAGTGCCAGGCACACAAAGTACACAGATAAAACTGATTAAACTGATAACCTTGCCAGCTAAACCTCTCCTTCAGAGGACAGAAACAGCAGCAGAATTGGTTGCCAAGGCCATTGGTACAGCTGGGATTTTGGGAGAGGAGTGGGGGAAACAGTCACTCGCTTTGTAACTGCAGAATTTCCCTTTCTGAGGGAAGCCTGGATCTGTGCCCCCGTTTCTGGAAAGCTGAGGACCAGTTCAGACCAGTCAATACCAGTATGTCCTAACTGTCTGGTCTGCATCAAACTTCTTTGAGCCCCTAGGTGTACTTAAAAAATTTGTAGATGCATTTGAACCACATTGATAATGCTAGAAAAAGCAAGGCAGAGAGCAAGAGCTGCTCTGAAATACCCAGAAAGCGAGTTTCCTGGGCAATTCTTTCGGCCACTGTGATGATTAATCAAACTCTTAATTCAGTATTTTAGCCAATTCTATACCAAACCAATTCCTAAAGTCTACAAATGACCAAGCTACCCTTAGTTAAGAATTGAGGACAGTGATCTCAGAGGTGAAAAACTACTTCATGCTCCTATTTTGAGACCAGAAGGAATGCTAAGAAAACAAAATCAGCAGGGGATCGAAGTGTCAGGAAAAGCTGACTCCTAGGGGTTAGGTACAATGCAATTCTGTGTACAAACAGCCAGCTAATTATTTCTTACTGCATATCAGCTAAGGCTGACCTGATTAAAATCATAAATCAGCCAATGGCTCTGTTTTTATGCTGTGAGAATCCATGTCTGTGTTTGCATATTAATTAAGATGTGCTAAGTAATCAAAAATGTTTGCTAGGAAAAAGAAAATAGATTGTAACCTGACAGAAGCAAATACAGGAGCACAGGTACACCAACTTTCCCAAAAACCTCCTCTGTTTACAGTGTTCCCTTTGAAATTATATGCAGTTTCCAACCACTTGTGAATTCCTTCCATCAGGTTTTAAGGGAAAATCTCTCTGTCATTTGTATCCCACGACTTGTTTCCACTTGGTGGGAAAATAGCATGAAGGCTGTCAGCCTAGAAAGCTGCATAACTTCCTAAGTGCCAGCATATTTTTTGGCTGTTCTTCCCCATGTGCTGTGCAATATCAGATTAATGTCACTGTTCAGCAAGGCTTGGAGCATTGATGTTGAAACATTAAAGCTATTTCATCAATACCAGGTTTGGAGAGGGGTCATTTATGGTCGTTAGAAAAGAAGAGAATTTGTTCTGGACATCAGAGAAATCCCCATGAGTCCTAGAGATCACGCTGCAATCTCTATAATGCCATTAATATAATGGCCTCTTTCTTCTTTATTAGAATTTTACAGCTAAGGAGGATGTAAGGAAAACTATCAAATCAGTGGAGTCCAGCACCCTACAGTCACTCCTGTCACAGAGTCCATATGCTGTTCTCTGTTGGTTTTCCTGTGTGAGAAACAGCATTCATTAACCCACATGGCTGAGCCTTTCCTCCTAGCAGCCACAGGATGCTACAGGGCTGATACCTCCAGCAGGATGCTGAAACTCCCTGCCCCAGATACGGTGCACAAAGCAGCTGCAAATTATCTGCTTTATTTTATCCTCCTGTTATGCTAATCCAACGAGGAGCACTTCAGCTTTGGGGCATTTTTTGCCCATATTGTTCCAAGCCAGAACCCAGAGGGCTGAAGCTGGGGTCACATCGTGCCTGCAGCCCTGTCACTAGGTGTGAAAATGTTCCTCACCAGGAATTCAGAAGCATCTTCTTACCAGTCCAAAGGGATGGGGTGAAAGATCTGCTCCCACTCTCCCACCCCCCCAGTGTGAGCTTTTTGTTGTCCCACTTTCTTTTCCCCATTTCTCCATCAGCCCAGAGGAATCACTAAACCTCAGCCTCTCGGCCGCTTTCTCTTCTCTGCCCCCACAGCAACAGGTGACATCCTGGTGCCACCTAAGCCCCACAAAGCTGCCAGTCAGCTGGGTTATGCTCCAGGGCCCCTTCACTGTGATGTGCCCAAAAGAGATTTATGCAAAAAATTTCTGCTAATGCAGGCAGGAGGCAAATAGGCTGCATCTGTCTGTCTGCAAGCAAGAGGAGCTGCTGCATTTGGGTGATGCTGCTGCAAAAGCGACACCACAAAGACAGATGGGTTGAGCTGGCAGAGAGTATCAAATCCCAAAAAGTGATGATTTCTCAACTAAAGAGGAAGTGCCCATCCTCCTGACAGAGTAACCTGCCCAGACTTGGCTGGTTGTCCCTGCAGCACAGTGTCTGGGATAGCACTGTCCTGCAGGGCAGTTTTGGGCTGAGTAATGACATTGCCTCTGCACAGGGTGAGGCTCCTTGTTTAGGAATGGACTTGATTCTGCCAGGAGGTTTCAGATAGAAAAAGGTCCATGAAGATCAAAAAGAATATGTTTCAGGTTTGGAATCCAGCTGCTATGCTTTAGGAAATGCCCACCAAAGGAAATACCATTGTCTCTTAGGTACAGACATAGAATTAGCACCTTGAAATGAGATTTACCCATTAAAAAAAAAGTGTTTAAATATTAAAATTTCCTGTTCCTCTAGCATGGGTGCTTAAATTGTCTTGAAGATAGTACTACTTCTATTTTTCAGTTCTTGTCTTTAGAAGTCTCACTAAGGCAAGTAAGGAACCCATTCCAAACAACCCAATGAAAATGGCAGATAAAATATCAGACACACTTCTGTAGGAAGTTAAGAAACCTGCAATCTGTTCAAGGACGTTTTGTGCAGAGAAATAAAAAAAAAAAAAAGAAAGAGGAGGAAAAGGAGACAGGCTAAATCCATCAGTTAATTATTCACTGTGAATTATTTACTCAGATGCAGTTAATTAAGAAACACTTTTAACGTGAACAATTTTCTGTCCCCTGAAAATGCAGCTATATTTGAAATATTCCCAAAGGCACAATTCTGAGGCAGGTGCAGGAGGACCTAAGCCCCACAGCTGGTGTTTCTATGCAGCCAGATGTGATCCAGCTCTGGGATAAAAACCAAACAACTCCAATGGCATTGCAATGGCTGAGCTAAGGTGCTTAGACTCCTAAATCCAGGCACAAACCTGGATACAGTCTTGCCCAGATGAATCTTGCCAGGTTCAAGGTTTGAACTGGTTTGTATCTGAGCAGGTCAGACCTCAGGCAGGGAGGGACAGCTCCAGATGAATCTGCTGGGGTGAAGGTACGTGAATTTTCTGGGAAGAGGAAACACCTTGTTATACCTGGTCCGTAAGACCTGGGACAGCTATTCCTTGCTTAGAGCTGGGAATTGCTCCTGCAGCACAAATTAACTGCTGCTGCAGCAGCAGAGAACCCAAGGAAAGGCAATCATACCAAATGTTTGCATGTTTCAACAAGAAGCCTCTGGTTACTGCCCACATGGGAGGTGTTTACATCACTTTCCATGGTCTACTCCTCGGAAACACTTTGCATTGTGTCTTGCTTAATTTTAAAAAACCATCTGACCTCAGCATCTTTTCTCTCTGGGAAGACAAAGCAAGAAAAGCTTGTGAGCAAGGATAATTCTGCCCGTGGAAAGAGCAGAGTTTCCAGGGTGGGAGGTGGAAAACCCACATGTGCCCTGGTACACGTGCAAGGCACAAGGACTGTGCTCCCAGGCATTAACCCAGCTGTGCACAGAGCCTGGGGAATGCACCCCCAGCCATGTGAGAGCAAGACTTCTGGATCATGGTTTTGCCCTCTTTGCCTACACTTTGGTGCAGTAATTTAACTTCCTGGTGGGAATGACATTTGCAGAACGCGATGAGATGGCATAATTTCTAAATTATGGATTGTTGCTTCTGCCAAATTTTCGTCTCCTTATGCTTTTCCAGCAGGTGTTTCTTGCACGGCAATTGTACTTTATCACTTAGAGAATGGCGTTGTAAGGTTTCTTTCAAAGCTTCCCCTCAAAAAAGAAAGCACAATATTTTTTTCAATTTATCCTAAAAATACGGTTTCAAGCTGCACATGATCATGGCTGCAGCACAGATCCAATTGATCTCCATCTTTCCCAGGTAGATAACACACACCATGTGCTTCGCATGCATGAGAAAGAGCAGTGCTCTTAAACCTTTGGAGCAAGATCTAAAAACCTCTGTCCCTCCACTACTAAGAGAACAGCAGCTTATTCTGACTTGGCTGGGAGTGGATGCTTTTGGTCTTGTTTAGGAACCAGAAGCTCACTGCAAATGTTGTGGATGATAAGCTACATGGTCTGTATTTTACATCTGGTGAGAAGAGATGAACATCATAGTTCCCTCTGAAATGAAAAAAAACTGTCTGTTTAAGGATGAGAAGTTGCATTTACTGGCAACATTTTGCTTTTTGGCTTTACCAGTCACTGAAGAAATCTGTATCAAAGTTTTGTTGATACCTGAACTAATGTTAAAGGCATCCTAAAAACAATCTTCCTTGAACATTTTCTCTTGGTGGCCATCCAGTCACTTTGATACATCTTCTCAGCTTGTCAGCAGCAAATAATCTTGGTTGGCAAATTAACTAAATAATGTACATTGCAATCAATTTTTCATAATTCTTCATTTATCCTGTAATTTATATAAATGTTGTATGATTCCCTGGGACTTCCAGCATGCATTTCAGATTGCAGTGGTCACAACAGTACAAAATGACAATGACAAAAGTTATTATGGGATCCACAAGCTGATTTTGGTGACTATATTTACTTCCTGGATGTCATTTCATTAATAGAGCTTGAGCACAGAAACATTTACAGAAAACAAACACAAAAGAATGACAATGGTAGCTGAATCAAAATCAACCACAGATTTCAAACAAACATGAAATGATGTTTTCTATTCTTAGAGCTTCTGCTGCTCTAATATGGAGTTGTGGCTCTTCAGAGCTGTGTCACACACACAGATTAGCACAGGGTCAAGATGATAGTTTAATTCCAAGTTTAATTTTTATTCATGTGTAATCTTTGCAAAATGTTTGCTTTTCTCATCTCTTTTGAAGACAAGAGGCCAGAAGAAATCACTTGTATCTGGTAAAAATAGTTTGTCTCAGTGGGGACACTGTTAATCACTTGATAGCATAATACCTTTCATAACTTTCAAATTAAATATTAAGCATTTTAACAACATTTTGGCTATTCTGTCACAACCACCCTATTGTAGGTCATAGTAGGTCACCTGTCTTCAAATATTGCATGCTGTTTATTGCTTATCATCCTCTAAGAGACTGATTACTGCATTAAACTTGAACATAAAACTACTGGTATTGCTCTACAATCTACACAGCTGGAGGAAGTAATCTATTCTGGTTTATGATGAAGGGAAACTAAGAACTACAGCAGAGCCATAAAGAGACTTTGTGGTGGACAATGCACAAAAGCCAGCAGGCTTTTGGTTTGCTTTTGTTTCCTCCTAAATCTCGTAGTGCTGAGCTCACTCACTGCTGTGCCTTTTGTCCCCAGGTTCCCTGTGTGGCATGTGAAATACGTAGGAAAGATGAGCTAGAAGGTGACAAACAGCTTCTTTTAGTTGTTTACTACTCTTTTGCAACTCCTATTTTGCCCTTATCATTCTACTCTTTAAGCACCAAACAAAACACGAGCTAATAGCAATTAATTCACAGTTATTTTATGTGGTCCCAGGGCTAAACACACCAAAGAAAAGGCGAAGAGATTTCCAGTGAGGCTGCTCATGCTGAGGTTTCTGATTTCTCATTGCAACAGGTGGCATCTGATAAATGTTTTCCTTCCCCCAGGCTCCCATTTAAGGCATGCACAGACAGTCCATACAGAGAGTTTCAGTCTGATGCAACTGTGAGCCAGAATTTGCCAAGTCATGGAGCCTATCTGAAAGCTTTCTACTGGTAAAAATCTCCCTTATTTCATGAAAACACCAAAAACATTCACAAGTTCACATATTACTTGGTTTTTGAGGATCTTTGGGTGGGGGTTTGGTTTTCTCTTTTGTTGGTTTTTTCATTGTTTTTTGTTTTGTTTTGTTTTTTTCATTCATTCGTGCCTTGCACAGACTGCATTGTTTTACATGGGCACTGCACTAATGGTATTTACTAATACCTTCAAATTATCAACAACTACTCCACTGGACTCAAACTCTCTTCTGGTCTAAGCTCTGGCACCAAAGCAATTCATCCTTTCTCCATGCTCTCTATGTACCAAATGCTGCTGGTGGTGGTCTTTAAGGCCATCCTGAATTTAAGCTGCAGCCCATGCCAGTAAAAATTATGCACATCAAAAGCTCTTGGAGGAAAAGAAAAAATTCTTTACCAATGTCATGCCTGTATTCCATGACTGTGGCACAGAAAGCATAAATCCACCACAGTGCCACAGGAGATCTTGCTCAAGTTTCTTTTATTTAGATTTACTAAAGATAATATTAACTAGGCAAATTACCTCGATTCCCGTAAGGAATTATAATAAAGAATGTGTATTAGGGTAAAAACACTAACTGCCAAAATTTACCAGGACTTCTTTTGTGGGAATAAATGGCTCTGTCTTATTGCCTTAAAAATAAATGCACAAATTGTTAAGCATCTGAAGTTACTATTAGATCTCATGCCACAGAAAAGGAGAATGAAAAATGATTTCTCTCTACTGGCAATACACTAGACACAAATCTATGAAACAGTGTTTCTGTCTTGAAGGAGTGTTAAAAATTGTATTTTCTTTTACTCACATGCTTACAGAATACTTAAATGCTTACAGAAGCAGAAGCAACTACTGGCCATTGAAAAAGACAGCAGGTAAATTTTCTCTGCATCTTAGAGCCTTGCAGAACTCAGTCCTGAGTACCACAAGTCTTTTCTGCTTCAATCCCACACCACCATGCATTTTTTAAGAACACACCTTTCATCTGCCTGGAATAAATTAGTGTAACTTGGACCTGGCTTCCCACTCTCCTCTTCCTGCCTGCAGTGCTCAGGGGCTGCCTGGTGCTCCGGGGGGATGGCTGGAGAGAGAAAGAGAGAGAGAGGACCCCAGCTGCATCCAGCATTTGCAGTGAGAAGACTCTGGTGGAAAAGATTCTTGGAGGACTTCAGAAACTTGTCCCCATCCCTTTCTCCTGACAGGCAAATCACCACCTGCAGCCCAGCAGCCTGGACACCCTCACAGCACCTTCTCCATCCACCCTGGAGGCAGACTCCGAGAGCTGGGGGTGCTCCCAGCCAGTTGGCAATTAATTTGAAGCAGATCCTGTAAAGCTGTTGTTTGAAAGTTTGGTGGCTAATTTGCATCCAGAGGCTATAATATCCCTGATCACAGTATTGTGACAGTTTCCTCTTAAAATTCCTCAAGCTTTAATTGAAAATAATCAGCGGTGGAAGTTGTTCTAACAGTCCACATTCACTGACGTAAACAAACACAAGGCTTGAAAGCTGTGAGCGCTTCTGTTTGCATCTGCAGCTCTTTCACCAAAAGGCATGTTGTTGATTCCATTTATTCCAAACACAGCATAAATGAATGCTTAATTTGGGAGCCTATAAATAATGAGCATGCTCAATTACTGCAGCTTGAAGTGGTGTTCCTGAGTCACTAACGCTGTTAGGAATTGCAGTGCATCAAGCCCCAGACATGCACACTCCCCAGGTTCATGGAAAAGTGTGTTCCACTCACTCTGGGATAGTCCCCACTGTAGTTCAGGCTCTAATATCTCTGAACAGCACAAAGGCCCTTTATGAATTATCCTCATTACTGCAATAATCCTTCACAGGCTCCCAACAATGATGTTAAACACAAGGTGAATTTAGTGCAAAAGGAAGCGACAAAGGAAGAGCAATGCCTTTATCAATTTTCTTGATAGAGAACAGAACATGGTCTATATTTAGGGGGTATTTGGCTAATTTAAGGCATTTTTCATGATCGATAACAGTGAGGGATGCACAGCTTTTTACCACTGTTCTGAGTGACAGGCACCTGAAACACATCCCTTTCCTGATGTCTTTCTCAGGAAGAGACAAGTAGTTCTGGCAAACTGTCTGAGAGAGGCAGGCACGTAGCTGAGATGAGATTCACATCCTTTTATCTTTGCAATCTCTCTGGACCTGTGGAATGACAGGATGTCACATATGGAAACCAAGAAGCCTTGGACGTGTAGGGCAGGACCAATGTGTATCTCTCAGCTCATGGTCTCTTTCTGCTTCCTAGCAGTTTTCCTCATTGTGAAATTATAAAATTAGATGTGACTCCTCAGCAGAGATGAATGTGCCACCAGCTCATTTTCCTGCGCTCTGGAATCTACCAAAATTTCTGGGTGTTAGCCTCGTGCTACTGAGCTTGGCTGATCAATTCCTCACCCAAACCAGTCACCATCATCCCACTCACTAAGAGGAGACTGGCACTGGAGGGAGGAACGGGGTGAGGTCCCAGCAAGCAGCAACAGCATCAGCTGTCCCCAAATCCAACTGTGATCAAATAAGACTTTCTGCTTAACTCAGCCATGTTGAGGAGGTGACAGGCACAGAGAGCCACAGCAGAGCTCAGCACCTCAAAAGATGCAAATTCCTCCATTGCTGATAATGCTTGGCTCACTGAGAGGCTTCTTCTGAGAACCTTTGGGGGTTTGAAGACAAAGCTGTCACAAAGCTGTGAGCAGGGGTATCAACTGTGCACACTGAGGTAAGAGGTGGATTACCCATCCTGTGCTCTAACAGATCCTTCTCCTGCAGGTGTAATTTCCACACTGTTGTTTTCTAAATTTAATCCACAAATTCCACAGGGCAGCAGTGTTTGTCCCCTCCTGCTGCCCCAGGCCAGCTGCTGGGCCAGGGCAGCTGCCACCTTTGAGCCAGGTCTGGCTACCTTTGCTCACAAGAGATGGGCAGTAGCACTGGGGAGATGCTGTCAGGGTTGTCCCTTCACTTCCCCGTGCCCTTACTCCAAAAGTAGGTCAATCAGCATTTCTGCCAAAGTCTTAATTGTACTCGCTCAGGACTGGATACATTTCAGGCCCCTGGGTATCTCCACTGCTTACCTCACCAATTAAACCTAAATACAACTCTTTGCTTCTAGCTGCCTTTCCCTCACCCCTTGACCTCTCTCCACTTCCCCCTCTAGAAACAAGGCAGCAAACAGATATTTACTTGCATTCCTGATTTTTAAAGCTCTGCAACCTTTTTTTTTTTTAACACACAGATCATCTGCAGTTTAGGACGGTTTTAGGAATGACATAAAAATACTTCCCTGGGCCCACACAAACACCTCCTGCTGCTCAGAGGCTCGAGTACAGCAGAGGCCAGATGGCACCCGGGCCTGGAGCAAAAGGCACTGACTTTCTGTCAGGAGATAAAACCAATGACTTCCCCCTGACCTTTGAAGACCATCAAGAGGACATGGCAGAGGAGAAAGCTACAAAGTGCAGCCCTGCCTTAGCATAAATAAATAAAAAAATGAATAACTAAATAAATAAATATAGTTATACCTAGAAAGGACTTCCTCTTACAGCCTGGTACAGTTTATATACCCCTTCTGGAGCTGAAGGGCCGAGATGAAAATCCTTCTTCTCTCGTAAACTTTATCCCTTTTGGCCAAGTGTCTTTGCATTTCAAGACACACTGAGTGAAGAGGTAAAAATCAAATTTGTTATCTGGGGGAGATAGGAAGGCAGACAGAGAAATGAAAGGGAGGAGAGGCATGACCAAGGAGTTGAATGAGACCTTCCTTGTCTCGTCCCAGGGTTGCCCAGGGTGGGCAGGCAGCAGAGAGGAAGCGTGGAGAGCATGACTCCAAAAGTCAAAGGGAATGCCTGGGAATGACTGATGACTCTGCAGAACTGAAGTAATCACAGTAGACAGGACTGTCATGTTTTATCTGTGCAGAGACTTTTAATTTTGAGAGATCTCTTGCCAGTCATGTTTTTAAAGGCATTCCAAAACAGCGCTGCAGTGACCTTGGAGCTCGTTTATGTGGAGCTCTCTCAAAGCACCTCTAAAGAAAACCAAAACCTCAATTTTTTTGTAGTTTTGTGAAATTGCCACATCAGAAAGACACGTTTGGGGTAGCAATAGTTACAATTTTTCATGCAGTCTTTCAATTAAAATTTAATAGGACATTTTTAGTCTCTAACGTGAAATTAATGAAATGGCTTCAAATGCAAATCTTGGGTGGTAAAAATTCCTCAACATTTATGTCTCTGGATCTGTTAGCCAGACCACAATGAAAATATTTTTAATCATTTGGACAGGTTTATCTAAGAAATGAAGAATAAGTTTTAAAATTCAAGGGCGTTTTTTACAGAAATTTATGGAATTTTAACACTTTCTTCATCTTTAAGGAAGAGCGTAAACTGTGTTTAGTTTTGCTAGATTTCTAAAGTCCTCAGTCCTCAGACTGAGTTCTGACACCAGAACTCCTTTGTGCATCCGGGAGGCACAAATAAATGAGACAAAAATGTACATGGATCTTATAAATTCCTATATAGGTGAGAATGTGCTGTATCCAACAAGCTGAATGCTAAGGTCTGGTACCTGACAGCATCAAAAAGAGTAACAAAATTCCCCTTCACTGATTTTATTTTGGTGTGCAGAACATGTAAGCAAGACCCAAACCTAAAGCTTATCAGTATTAAAGAAAACAAAGGAAAACTTCAATTCCAGGAGGAAATTGTGTGGTGCCATCCTTCAGCCGTGAGCTGAGCACTCATAACTTTCATTTCCAACAATCCATAAAACTCACTGTCAAGCACTCAGTGTCCAGGAGGCATAAGAAGTGTCAAGAAATGCTTTATGCTGTTGCTAACACACTGCAAAAGGCTTGATCATTAGATTAAAACTAGAGAACAGGCTGGAGCTGTCCAGAAAGGAATCGGGATGAGACCGCAGCGAGAGCAAGAAAAAGAGCTTTGATTTGTACAGGGTAGGATGGATTTAAAAAGGCATCCACAGGCTGAGGCTCTCACAATCAAGGGATCCAGACAGACAGATGGACAGAGCAGGAGCTCCCAGTGACTGCTTCCAGCCAGCTGCTGGATGGAAGGGCTCTGGTTGTCAGAAGAGAGATAAGAGAGGTCGTGTTTCCCAGTCCCAGCCTTGTCCCTCGGTTAGGCACAGTGGTTGGAGCACTTTTCCTTGCTGATCTGTGGTTTGAACAAGAATAGCTTCGGGACAACTTCAGCTTGCTCTTGAGTGTCGCTAGAGGACACGAAATGAGCACACACACCCACGGTGGATGTGGGCAGAAGAAGAGAGAAGGTTTAATTTGTCACTGTTTTTATACAAACCTTTGAAACCCCGTGGGTTGGATAGTGAGATCTTCTCCTATCCAACTCCATTGGCTCAGACAGAAGTCCATAAAAACTTCTATCAGGAATGGAATGAAAACAAGAGGGACGGTTACAGAAACACAGCTTTTGTGTACAGAAGAATTCCGTGAGAACTCCAGAGCAGATTTTCAAAACAACCACAAGGCTGAAACCCAGGGCCACACTTGGGTGCCCACAAGCCCAAGAAACTGTGAGGGCAGAGAGGGATGGCTGGAGGATGAGCCTGGGATTTTCCTACAACCAAGTCCTTTGTTTCTTGTGTGGGAAGAAGGGGGAACGTGCAGCCCTGCATCCCCCAGCGCTTCCCCTGGGCTCCAGGAAATCCTAGAAATGTGTCAGCTCCGTGCTACAGGAATGGCATCAAAGATCTGCAATGCCTCCAGCTGGGAGGAATGTGGGCAAGCCAGCTGGGATGGAGCACACTCACCAGGGAGGATTTTAAGGAAAGCTGCAAATGAGGACAGAATCACTGGGACGATGCTGGCAATGTTTTAGTATTTTGCAAAATCTCCAGGGAGAGACGAGAGAATCCTTCTGATGAAAAAAAGACCTTAAAAATACGAACAAAACAAAATGATCTGTCTTTGGAGGCTACAAATATTTTTAGTCTCTCAAATCTGATTAGAACCAGAAAAACACTGAGCTAGAACCAGAAAACACTGCACATCTTTCAGGAACCATTACCTTGATGCATCCAGAATAGATTAAAGAAACTCAATTAAATCTGAAAAATCTGAAACGCTCAGATAAAATATTTTTGAATGCTAAGTGGAATCTGTGAAGCTCCATTGCCTTAACCTCCGCTAATAAGCTGCTCAATAAACTCCATGAAAACATATTTTATGTACTGATAGCATCTCAAAGTATGAAAGGTTTTGCAGTTGTTCAGCAATCAGTTACCAGCTGGATTATGGTCCACTAATGCTGTTAGATTTCTGCAAGACAGAAGGCAGCTTTTCAACCATTTGTTATTTTAATGATGAAGAATCTCACCATAAGCCTTGTTAAAACTTCATTTAATCCATTACAGAAGAAACAAAGACATTTAGAAGTGAACATAAAAAAATTTTCAATCTATCAGAGCAGAAATTATAGGGTTTAGGGAAGCTCTTAAGGAGCATCCATGGAATAAAATGGCTCTGCTAATTAAAGGGCTGTATCTTTTCAGGTTTGACATTTAGGGACTGTCTTCAACAGGGACTGAACTACTCTGCATAATAGCACTCATAATGACAAAGTGAAAAAGGGAGAACCTTTACAAAGTTGCGACCAAATCACTCCATCTATTCCAAATATCACCCAAACATTTGCAAGGGTGTTTTTCGTTGAGTTTTCTTCCCAAAAACGTCTCAGAGGGAACAGAGGGTGCAACCTCCCTGCCCCTAGATCACGGGGAAGTCCTTCCTTGCAGAGATGACTTCTTTGGTTCAGCAGCAGGAACAGAAGATGTGTTTCAAGTCCTGGCTGTCCTGCTGGAAGAGGTGGAACCAGTTCAACAGATCCATCAGGCACAGCCTGAGCACCTTGGATGTCCTAAGCCTTGGAATGTGCCACCTGGGGCAAGCAGTGACAGCTCTGCTCCCCTCCCAATGATGCCTTAGGTTTTAACTTTTATATTTTTCCAATCCTGCCCTGCCCAGTGTCACTCTGCAGTTCCCTGGAGCTCGTTCAGTGCTGTTCTCTCATGCTCACACACACACAACAAAGCCTCTCCAGCTCTCCAAGGACACCCAGACCCTCCTAGGCCCAGGAACTGCAAACCACAATCTTGGGGACAGGGGGGCAAGCTTGGGCAAATTCCATCCTTGCCTGGCTTCTGCTTGGGGAATTGATGCTGAGATCCAAGTGGGAAGAACTCGGGAGCTGTCCTTGTCCATGTTGGGATGCACTGAGGCAGGAGCCTCTGGAGCCCAGAGGGTACCTCTGAAGGCCTTTCCAATCAATCCCTCCTTGATTCCTTTATTCCTGTCTGGGCTCTGTTTCTAGGTAGCCATTTAAGACATCACCACTGCCCTCATAATTTGTAAAGTACTCCTGCAGATCAGGAGGAGGCATTTCCAAGGGGTCCTCAAAAGGGAATCACCAGTCCCTGGACTCCCCCATCCTTCTTTAGGATGCCCCATTCCAGGGACAGGTTGTCTCCTACACACCAACTGAGAAAAGCCACACTGTGCTACAGTGACCCATATGGTAATGGAGACTTAATTCAAAGTCAATTAAAATTGGAATTATAAAGTGTCTAGATGAGAATCACGTAATGGATATCAGCAGCACAAAGTCTATAAAGTAACCCAGGTTTATAATCTCCAGAAAATATCAACATATTACCTGAATGAACATTTATTTCATGGCTAATACATTAGGGGTAGAAAATGGCCATTTCTGAGTGCACAAAAAAATGCATTTTCCAAAGGACTAAACACTAACTTCAGTCCTCCAATTACCCTTACAGCTCCCTTCCCTGCAGAGCAACACACCAAAAATTTGCAATCATTAGTTCAACAAACAAGTCTAAGTTTGTACTTAGAGGTGCAGACAAAAATGTTTATCCTCAAAAAAGTGAGGTAAAAACACACTGAAAATGCTGTAATCTCGATTCTGCAAGATTTCCTGCCGAAATCTTGTTCAGAGCACAGATTTTCACACCCCTGAGGGGAGGACATGCATTTCCAAGCCCTGTGATTACCACCCCCTTCACCAGCTCTAATGAAGTTCCCAACTGCTGTTGTAAGGTTTAGGCCAAGCTCCTCCTGAGAGTATTTTTCTTACAAGGATTTCCCCAGAACTGAGCTTATCAGCCAAGTCACCTCCTGCACCAGGAGAAAGTTCAGGGCTCTCTGTCAAATCCTGATCCCGTTTAAATTAATGATAAGGAAGAGGGCATGGTCTGTAATACCTATCTGCTTTCTTCTCTTTGAGGGAGATGAAAAACATTGGCTAAAGTTATATCTGTCTTGAAAGTCCAACTACCAAGAAATTATAAATAAATAAGTATGTTTTTAATTTTAAATAGAGCACATTAAATGTTAAATATCCCAATTCTATGTATTAAAAAAGGACTTGTGCTGCTTTGGATTCTTCTGAATCGTTTGATGTAAAAATATTCTCCAGCTCCCACACTCTTCCATACCAAATCAGAAGTTTTTCAGGTGTCCAGCTGGTTTGAGACCTGCCTTCAGCTGGCTTTCCTACAGAAACAAGACTTCTGCACACATGCTCTTTGTCTGGCTTGTTTGAGTAACTTTTGAAACAAGCTGCATGAGCTGTTTCTCAAAGAAATACTTTTATAAAAGTTTCTTTCCCCCCAAGCTTGTAAAATATTAACATTTGAAATCATTTTACATAATATCACTCTTGCAAGAAACTGCTGAAATGGTAAATTAAGTGCCATCTAGACTGGCCAAGGAGTTTTTGATAAGACAGTGATTTTGAATGAAAAAATGGATACTTAATTCAAAGTCAATTAAAAATGGAATTATAAAGTATCTAGATGAGAATCACATAATGGATATCGGCAGCACAAAGTCTATAAAGGAAAATCAACCCTGAAATTCTTCCAGAGGGTCAACAAAGTCTTGAAAACCATCTTCACCAAAAACTTCGACTTTTTTAAAGGCTTTCCTGAAGCTTTTCGTAAGACCTCATTAATTAAACTAAGCAGTCATGGACTCAGAAGCAGGAATGAGTTCTGAATCTTAACTAAGATTCTGTCTTCCTAACTAAAGCACAAGGTTTAAGAAGTGGCCATTTTTCACTGTAGCATAATATTGATAAGAGTTGTCCCAGTCTTCTATAATAAAATTGGCTGGATAGAATTTTTAGAATACACGGTTTTACAGATCAGATTCTGCTCTTTAACATAATAAAGGGAAATATTTTTTAAGGAACTAAATCTGTTTATGCCCAAAATAATTGAGAATGAAATTTAACCCAGACAGTCCAGCAGACCAAGCAAGAGATGAAAGATAGACGCTCTTATCTCTTCAACAAGACAGAACGCTTAGGGTGACTGCAGAATAATGTGTGTAGATGAAAATTTTCTTTGAAACTACCAAAAATCTATTTCAAACAGCACTTGAGGTTAGTGATAACTTGCTATTTTCCTTTCCCCAAGATTACATCCTATGTTCTCAAAGAATCCCATCAGTTAATTAAACATGTCCAAAGATGCCCACGCTCACAGACCACCAGCAAGGGACTGCAAATGGAGAAGAACACACAGCTCCTCTCTGTTACTTAACTGATCTACAGATGTCAGATCAAGCCCTTGTTCTTCCAGCTGATGGGAAGGAAAATGGTCTAAACTAATTTTCATTTAAATTTCTTAATGCAGCACACCAGTTGTTTGTCACATCCTGACACGCTGTCATGTTGTTTTACAATGTGATGTACTGCAACATGATATGAAGTGAACATATTTCATTTAGAGAAATGCCCTGATGCCTTTAGACTTGAGGAGTAGACAGGTAGTACCATCATTCCTCAGCACATATCTAGGTTTGCTACAACTCCCCACATGGCTTTCAAATTTCTATTCTAGAAATAATTGCTGTGTTTAACCTGTGCACTCCAGAGGGGCAGAACATTCAGACCTACCCCAGGAATTGCACCAATGCAGAGTCGATTTCTGTTTAGAAAAATCAAAAAAATACACTTTACTAAAGTATTTGCAAAGTTTCTAACTTGCCTTCCTTACTGGAACACAAGGAGTTTTGTTTTGCCTGCACAAGCCTTTTTATGCATTTCTAGTGGAAGGAGTTACTCGTATTTATTATGGCAGAAATACATTATACTGCAGACACTGTCATATTTTCATTAAAAAAAACTCCAAGAGAAGTCCCTAAAGTTCAAAGGAAGGGGCCCACATTTTTCCAAGGATGCCCAAATAAATCCTTGAAGTTCAGGTGAAACTCCACAGCTGATTATCAACAATCTGTGTGATGACCAGAAGGGGCTGCCCTGTCTCTCTCCCTGCTCGCTCTCAGTAACAAGCAGCTCATACCCTTCGCTTTTCCAGGGTTAGCTGCACACTGACTGAAAGCTAAATTTATTTTGCAGAGCTTGTTTTTAGTTACATCAGACAGGTACAACTCACTGTGAGTCTGCATTAATATTAACGCTATAGGGAAAGGGGGGCAGGGGGGGAAGGCAGGAGGACTTTGCTCTCATTGCTATCTGCTGCAGAAGCTGAAATCCATAAGCATGAGGCTGAAATCACACATATTTTATCCCCAAGTAGTACCCAGGGAAAATGCATGCCTTATATGCATTGTCTGCAACTCTAAAGAGTGCACTTGTGAAGGGTTTTTCAAATTTCGGCCCCTTTCCAATTCCTGTGATTCACTAACTGGACTCATCTCTCATCAGTGCTGTTGCTGTTATGCAGGAAGCTTGACAGGTAGTGAAAGAATATTCTCTTACTCATGCCACAAATAGTATTTAAGGCTTAAAAATAAGATTCTTAAAATATCCCCTGAGCTTTGACCATAGTCTGAGGAGACCCACGGTACAAGCAGCACTCCTTAATTTGTACAACCCACAACAGGGCTTCCCACTTAATCCAGGAAGATTAATTTCATAAAAGCTAATTGATTAACTAAATTGGTTACACGTGGTCCTGGGGATCTCTGGATCTATAAAGTTCACAATTTCACTGAAGTAGGCAATAACTAAATATCAAAAAGATTTGCTTTGACAACAGCCCCCCAGCCCTGCCAACAGCAATGTTTACAAAGGTGACCAGCAGGTAAAAAGCTTCTTGAAGGGCTGGATAGAACACCCCATCACTCTCCTGTTCCTAAACCCATCACAACGTAATCCAAAGCAAGTGGATTAATTATTTTGATTGGTGTGACCTACTATATATCTTGGAAAAGATTTCAAGTAATACTGAAAAACACTCCCCATGACTAGGATCCAATCAGTGTCTGCTGCTGGAAAGGAGATGAGCAGGATATGCTGAAGGAGGACCTCCAAAGGCAAGAGGAGAGGCCTTCTAGATTAACTCCTCTGAGAGGCTAAAGGCATAGAATTGTGTAGGTTGGAAAAGTCCTTCACAATCATCAAGTCCAACCCAGCACCAGTAAACCTCAAATAAATCTAGGAGATCCCTTTGCAAACAGGGAGGATTTCTTAGTCAAGAGCCCCAGAATGGTTTTTTTATTATGGGGTAAAAGGTGAAATTCAGCAAAACTTCACGAGCAGAACACATTTAAGTTTTACTCATGCAAATAATGTTAGATATGGGCTCTGGAAGGAGCACAAGGCAGTGTCATGCCCCAAGCCAGTGCTCTAAGCACACACCCTGCAGACTGACATCCACTCAGCCACACACCTGTCTGGAGGCTCTCTGAGCTGCAGAGCCCTAATCCACGACCTTCCAGATCAGTGTCTTACCAGGGCTTTCCTAACAGCACAACCAGGAAAGTCAACTGCATCTCTGAGACAAACCAAAGAATAACCCTGTCTCCACCTCAGCTGCTCTTGCACGCTTGTCCCTTCCAATCCTGAGAGGCAGATTTCTCCGCCTGAGAGCTCTTGACAGTGCCAGCCTCCCGGACCATGCACAGTACTAGTTTGGTGACATATTCTTGCCATCACCTGCAGCAATGCCCTGTTCCCCCAGCAGCTGCAGGATTTGACTGTAGCTGACAGTAAACTGTAACATCTAATGGACTCGTGCGGAGCGCCTGAACGTCTGAGGAATTCTGTCATGTGTCAGTGCCGCTCATGTTCAGGGATCCATTTGGAGTGCGATGATCTGAGGAAAGGTCAGCTGTCACAGCTGGTGCCAGAAGTGTCACCTCTGCTTAAAAGGATTTTGCACCCAACTCCCCAGCTGACTAGATGGCTCTGATATCCTTGTCCTAAAGCCAGAGATGTGTCGCCTCAGACTAGCACACATGTACCAATGTCATTTGCTGCAGCTAAGCCCTTTTTGAGTGGGTGATATCAAAGTCCAGTGGCAGCATCACCATCCCTGACACTTCTTTTGGGAAATGCTTGGACTTCTTCAGCCGTGCACCAGAGCTGTGATAGCAGAGAGCTCTGCAGCTGAAGCAAAGCAGCACAGGAGGCATTTTGTCCTTTTTTAGATAGAAAACAAATCCTACTGCCCAGTAGGATTGCTGGGTCTCTGATAGGAAACAATAGCTCTGCCCACACTCAGGACAGGGCAGCAGGATGCAATAAGCATAGCGAATTAAATCAGAAATAAGTGCAAAAAAAAAAAAAAAAGATAGCTGAGTTACAGAATGGAAAACAGGATTAGAGGCAAGGCAGAATCACCATGCTGTAATTACTGTTCTGGTGGATGGACTCGCATGGTAATCCGATTCAGCCTCAAGTTTGCTTCTCCAGGACTATGACTTGCCAGCAAACTGCTCTGAGCTTTGGAAAGAGCTAATGCAGAATTGATTCATTCTCAGCTGATGGAGCCAAGGTATTAATGACAAAACACAGCTCCTATGCTAAACTTGAAGGGTAAAATTCCAGCCTGACTGGTCTCAGTGCAGGCTCTGTGACTGCCCTCAGGGAGGCAGCTGTCCCTTGGTCATTACCTCTTATATTCTTTTATATTATGCATGTTATGAAAGCATTCGTGTTTCAGAGTCATCTTGCAGCTACTTGCTACTCTAAAAACCTGGTATTTTTTGAATACCTGAGACACACTAAAATAAGCAACTTCAGGAGAGGTGAAGTTATTGTTTGTGTCTGGTTACTGCTCTACTTGAATTTTTCAGACAGTAGCACTTGTATAATAGCTAACACTGCTCATCTGTTTGAGTAACAGTGAAATGAAGCCTTAAATAAACTATTTTAAACCACACTAGTGGATTGTTAAGTAGCCAGGGAATGCTGACATATCACTTCTATATTTTTCAGTCCTTTGAACTAATTCTGTAAATTATAATAATAAATTCAAGACTTGAGTGCCATGTCAGAATGGGCTGTGTCTGTAGTGAACTTCTTTGTGATAGGGATTGAATAGGGTTTAATCTGGTCAAAGTAGGTTTTATTGTGGTGTGATGCAGACAAGTGACCTTGACACTTGAAATAGGCATGGCATTAACTGTGATTATCACCCAACCACTGGCTCAATAACACCAGAAATCAGATTTTCTTTACAAGAGTGTCAAAGTGAGAAGATGACCTATAGTTTATCGAAGCTGGTATGTGGCAGAAGTTGAAAAAAGGAAAAAAGTTGTGATTCTCTGTAGCAAAACTGAAAATCTGGTTGGAACAAGGATACAGAAACAGAAGTCAATGCAGGAAACAAAAAAAAAAGTCATTATTTTGTAGCTATCTGGATAAATCCAGGCTGATTTTCATGATAGTCCCACAAAGACACTTTGAGCCTTGTTTTGCTCTTTTGTCATCCACAATGAAGGTAAATTGTAATTCAGGGTGATTGCATCTAATAGGAAACATGTAAGTAATTAAGTATTTGGGGCCTTAAGCCTTGATTTGGTGGCTTCAAGACTCAGATTCTGTAGTCTCATGACCCTGGACACTTAGAGATCTCAGTCTTGGCACACAATCAGAAAGGTGAATGAACACATCTTCCTGGGAGTGGGAAAAGAAGCTCCAAACAATTTTATCCCTGAGGAAATAACTATTTTGGCCATAAATTTTGTACCTTGTGTTTAAAAACTATGCATTTAGACAGTATGTTCTAGCAGAGCTGGACAGCTCAGTAAAACCAGGCTGCTTGTTTCTGCCAAGCTTAGGGACAGAGGTTTCACTGCTTTGAGAAGAGAGCATAATCCTGTCAAACTGAATGTAAATAAAAATCCCTCTAATTTAAAACAGTGAACATACAGGTGGAAAGTTTTGTTGCCCTAAATTTCAGGCTGTTTTCCTACCAACAGGGTTAGGGAGATTAAAAAAAAACCGAAAAAAAAACCTCTTCGCTTTTATGTACTCACTTTTATTCATCACTGAACACATTCAATATCAACCTCTTCCACACATGCAGCTCTTCTCTATCAAAAAAATTATAGGGCAGTTGCTCAGAAGTGGTGGTATTTGATGCTTTTTGCTACTGAATATATGTATTTCATGAAACAGCCCCAAAAGGATTCTGTGAAAGTTCTCAATTCTTGTTGAATTCTGTAATGCTTTTGAAAAAGGCAAATTTCAAAGGCAGAAATCAATGTTTCTGAAGGTAGATCATTAAGGACTAGAAAATGTACACTTCTATTCATAAATGATCCGGAAAAAGAGATGAATAGTGAAAAGACAAAGTTTTGCAGGTGATACAAAATCATTCAGGATAATCAAATCTAAAGCAGACCATGAACTGTTGCATAAGGAACTTGCAGTAGTCAGGAACTGGACGATAAAATGGAAGAGGAAATCGAATTTTGCTGATGAAAGGATTGAATGCTGGGAAAAGCACCTATTCATGCCAGTCAATAGGCTCTGCACTGGCTACTGCCATTCAGTGTATGCATGCTGGGGCCTTTGGTACCTCCCAGTGAAACTCAGACCAATCCTCAACAATAAGCACAGTGGCCAGAAAACCACGAGGGATTGTTAGGAAAGTTCAAAGGAACAAATGTAGGGCACTGTCAATGCACCTGGATGAGGCAAAAGAGGACAAAGAGGTTTCCAAAAGGGTGTGTGTGCCTTTAGAGCAGGACCAATAAATGATCCAAAAGCAGCAAGCTTGGGCCCCAGGCAGAAGCAGATGGGAGAAGGATTGCTTTACACATGCCCTGCTGCCTATATTCTCTTTGATTCCTTAAATGGCTACCTAGAAGCAGAGACTAGACAGGAATAAAGGAATAAAGGAGGGATTGATTGGAAAGGCCTTCAGAGGTACACTCTGGGCTCCAGAGGCTCCTGCCTCAGTGCATCCCAACATGGACAAGGACAGCTCACGAGTTCTTCCCACTTGGATCTCAGCATCAATTCCCCAAGCAGAAGCCAGGCAAGGATGGAATTTGCCCAAGCTTGCCCCCCTGTTCCCAAGATTGTGGTTTGCAGTTGTTGGGCCTAGGAGGGTCTGGGTGTCCTTGGAGAGCTGGAGAGGCTTTGTTGTGTGTGTGTGAGCATGAGAGAACAGCACTGAACGAGCTCCAGGGAACTGCAGAGTGACACTGGGCAGGGCAGGATTTGAAAAATATAAAAGTTAAAACCTAAGGCATCACCTTATTCTGGTTATTCTCTTCAATCCCACAGAGAGAACCTGTGGCCACATGGACCCTCCCCTTCCAGCTACTGCCAACATCACTGTGTGAGCTTTCCAAACCATGGAAAGCTCAAACCTGTAGTTCAAAGCCAACCAAGAAGCCCTTTCTGAGCTGAGCAGAAGGTGTTGGTGCTTGGAACTTCTGAAATAAACTGATCACTTCTCCATTGCTCCCTAAATGTGTTTTGTTGGAGGGGCAGGACAGAAACAGTTTGTCTTTTCAGCTCTTCAGAGATACACATTCAAATATGAGGTCACTGGAACTGGAAAACCAAATTTCATTCTTGATTGATTTTTTCAGTAGATGGAAATGCTCATCTAATTGTTTTTTACTGTTTGACCTTTCTATTTCGTTTGGTTAATCTTCATGATGATGAAATAGCATTCATGATATTCACACAGAGTAGCTGTTGAAGGCTAGAGCATGAATGCTGATTTTTTACAATGTTCTGCTGCTGTGGGCACCCTAGAAAGAAAACCAGATAGTAATAACAACTTCAGCTTTTAGTGTTTCTGAGAGAGTAATTAAATTTAGTTTCCTTGTAGGTCATGATTAGTCAGGGGGTGCCTGTGCAGGTTGTGTATGGAAATCCACTTTTTGGACCACACCAGCACCACTGAAGCTGAACAAAAAAAAGAAGGGAAAAACCCTCAAAATAATAATTTCCTTGGCAAATGTTATCTGAACTCTCCCAAAAACATGACAGTTTAATGAACAAGGGACAGGGTGTGAAGGGCAGAACCTTCCCAGCAGTAAGGCTGGGACTGAGCCATGTCCTCCATCCTCTGCCCAACAGCTTCTGGAGGTGTTTTTGCCTGGTCTCAAATTCACTTCACACATGTGACCATCACACACAGTCACTGCCTACTGCCTGTGCTTGCAGGTCATTCTGGGTACCCCTGAAGGATAGAGGACATGTCCTATCCTGATCCTGAGAAGGCTTCAACCTGAGAAATGGTGAATATTTCACTTTGCATGAAAAATCGCCCAATCCATTACAGGAAGCATTTGACAGGAATCAAGTGAACTCCAAGGTCCACCTCTCAAAAACTACTGAGCAACAGATGCAGATTCTAACAGGAATCCTCCATTTTGCAGGCAGCAGCATCACTCAGCAATCTGTTATTAAGGGACAGCTCAGAGCAGTAAGAAGAGCCATCATCCTGGAAGTGGTGTGGGTCTGCATGTCCCTGACATGACCCTGGTTTGTCCCAAAGCCCAAAGACTTCCTTCATGTCTATAAGCTTTATGATGGAGTACCTTACATCAAACAGAAATTTGGCCCACGTAGCACAGGTCATCAGCATGAAAAGAAAAAAGCAATATATTAGCCACTCCAGACTGATTTGGGCTAAGAATTTCCTCATTGGTTATCAGACAATTTCTGGTATCCCACAGGGGTGGAATTTTAAGTTCTAAAGATCTTGTGCCATTTTTTAGGCTTTCCTGCAGCCTTTTGTGAAGAAATCAGCTTGGTTTCAGAGGAAACAATCCTCTTTGCTGCCTCTGCCCACAGAGAGGACAAAAACCAGGCTGCAGTCATTTGGCACCTCCTCTACTCCTTTGTGCAAAAGGTCAAAAACACTGCAGAAACATCAGTTGTCTGTGCTGGCCCTCAGAACCACCTTGCTGGGCTGAATAATGCTCCCACTGGAGCACAATGCCCAGACCTCCACACATCAGTGTTTTCAGTTCATCACCTGCAACAATTAATGGCACAAAGTCACCTCCTGTCCATTTACTTGGCTGTGGTTTGCTCAGAGTTTGCAGCAGGGTGGAGGTCCCACCTTGGGCACATGCCATGGTGAGATCGAGCCCTCCCACTCACCTTTTTCCCTTTGCAAAGCAGAGCTCTGGGATTTGTTAAACCAAACTTGCAGAGTGGTTTGGCCCCATTATGCAAGGAAGATGCACAAGAACTAAAAAGAGGGAGAGAGAGGCAGAGTTCCTTAGGGACCAGCATGTTCAACAATCCCTTCAAACCACCACAAACCTCATTTACTAAGCCCCATAGGCTCTCATTAAAATTCTTTGTCCAAATATTTGCCTTTATAAATTCACCCAGGAGCGTGTTGTTCTGCATTTCAGCCATCCAGAATGCCACTGGGGCATTGAGCAAGTGCTGAGATTTTACTGGCACCCACTTTTAAGCTCCGTTTGGGCCATAACTCTGCTCTACTTCTGTGGATAACCACTACAGGGTAACTAATTTCACCTACTAAGGTTAAATTTCCCCTGGTTCCTTTTTTCTCAACTACTTAACAAATCAATTCTTATTGGGAGACCTCAGCTTGTGCTCAAGACGATAATAATTATTTGCCACTGTACTTTGGTAGAATGGAGTCAATCCCAGTTGAGGTAGAAAATTACTTTCTGCACTTTCAAAACAGGGGAAAGAAATAAGAGAAATGCAGAAGAAAGAGATATTTTATAGAGATACCCACACCTATTTCTTTCAAAGATCAAACAGTAAGACATTGCTGCAATAGTTCACCAATGCATTTGTCTTCCTGGAACCCTCAGGGTAACTTAACCTCTGTGTGCTGTGATCTCTGTGTATCCTTGTACACTGACTACTGCAAGTTCAGAGCCCCAGTGCATTTCTCCTTGCTCTGAAAAGAATACCTGGGAAAGCCTGCAGCTTTGGAACTCATCAGGTACCTGAGCTGGCTGCAGTCCTGTGTCTAATCCAGCTGGAGGAGACAAAAAGAGCATCTTAACCACATACTTCCCTTCCCTGGGCAATGAGCGATCCTGACAGGGCAAAATTAAGACAAAAGGCATTTGGTTTTGTCTTTATTTTCTTCTCATTTTGTCCTGAAATGGTCTGGAGGCTACATAGGAAGAAAAATGAAAGGAAGAGAAAGCCAGGCTTTACTTTCAGCTTCCTCTTCCTCGTGGAGGTGACTGCTCTGCAGTTTTCAGCAGACTCTCAATTTTTTTGCTGGGGTAACAGCAGTGTGGGAAGCTGAATGGGAGTTAATTCTGGGTAAAAAAGCAGCTTCCCTGAGCAGAAGCAGCTAGAACATGTGATGTGCCCTGCTGAGCCCCTGGGGTCCCCCTGGAATCCCACCAGCAGTTTGTCCAGCTGAGAGACAAGGCCATGAAGTGCAGCTGCCACAGAGAGGTAGGCAGGGATTCCCTCAATATTTGGGAACTTGAAGGAGTACAGAGCCTGTAAGGCTTACAGCTGAAAGGATGAGTATTTCCCTTGTCATACAGAAATGACATCCAGCACTGAGAATGTGCAAACTGCACCATCTCCTCTCAAAAGGAGCATCATGACCTCCTCTCCCCAGGCTTGGCAGAGCTGCAGCAATCCCATAGGTATTAAGTTCCTCCAAATTTTAGGAAAAAAAAAGCATCCTACTACTGGAATGAGATGCAGAGAGAAGAGGAAGACCATCAGTGTTGCAGACCTCAGGCACCCCTGTTTTTTCATGTATATTCATGCAATACCAGAAATTAAAGAGGAAAGGAGGAAAGGCAGGTTTTAGCTCTATCTAGAGTACTAGAGAAACTGATAATGAAGTTTTTAAGTACAAAAAAGAAAAATAATCTTGCCATTTTCTGATTTTTTCCCCTGCCCTATTCTCTTCTATATCCATCCCCTCTCCCCAGCACTCTTATCTAATCAATCCTGCTCTGCCAGTCTAATGCACATAATTTTCTCTTAGGGTGCATTTCTATCACTCAGGCATCAGAGGCTCATATATATATAGAAAACAAACTGATAGATGCCATGAATTTCAAAAAGCGTCCCCTCACACACTTCTTCAAAAGCCCAAGATACTAAAATGCCCAAGAAATTGATAGAGTACCAGAAATCAACTCTAATATGCTTGACTCATCTGTTGATTTTAATTGAATGGTCTGTATCTTCAGGCAATTTCATTATTCTCCCTAGAGCTGGGGAGCTAAATGAAAGACAAACCTCGTTAACCTCTGACCATGAAAATCAATAATTTTCAATAAAATTTAGGCTCATTTGTTTCCAAAGGATCCCACGTCTTGACTCTAGTACCACGTGCTCCAGAGCTAATCAGCTATGGAACATCATATTTTTCCAGATAATTTTTGCCAATTTAGCTACAAAGCCTTTACCTAAAGCCACAGGAATCCTTGCATGTGTATGAAATGCAATTTCTCTCCTCGTGTGGTGGTGTGAGCTGATGGTATCCAACCTGCACTGTATTCATAGCTACTCCAGAGTGACAGTGCAAACACTTCAAAGAGCACTACACTTATTTTTAGTTATGTTTAGGGTCATTGATTCTTCTTCACCCACAGAATTGCTTCCTGCAAGTTCATGTTACACACTTTATCTCACCCACTTCTGCATCCACTGAATGCAAAAGCACATTCCTGTTTTGAATAAAAATGCCAGTTTTCCCAGCACAAAGAGCTGAATGTGGGCTTGTTTCTGTGGATGCACCAAAAGCAAAGGGTGAAAAAGATGTTTAATACATCTTCTAGTGCCCCTTCTGCCAACAGAAAACAGGAGCAACTATGGTAATGAACTGCTTAAGCTATTAGATTCCTCCAAGTGGCTTAGAGAGGATATTTGTGCACATCCTGCCTGTACAACAAGAGGGAATCCATTCTGTACCTCAGCTGAGTGTAAAATATGGAATTTTCAGACCAGGAGTTGGTGTTCTGCAGAAAGAGCAAACGTGACATTGCTGGAGTGTGACATATATTGATAAAAATTAGATCAGTGCAGGGAAGAATCAAGCAGTCCCCCCAAATACAGTGCACAAATCCTCACTGGAATTCTACCAATACTACAGGAACAACACCAGCTTACAGCAGAGCTATCACACAAATGCAAAAAACTGATGTTTCTGACTCCTGGGCTATGTTGAATACTAGATTACAAGGCTTCAGAAACAACATTTATGAAGAAAATATTAGCAATAAGAGCATTTCCAGGTCGTTGCAGAGCAAGACTCTCCAATTGCTTTCTTTAAGAAGGGAGCCCTGGAAAACTGGTCAAGCACATCAAGAAAAGGGAAGAAATTGTGAAGAAAACAAAGAATCTCAGTGGAATACCACATCCACTCTCAGAGAACCCTCTGTGCACATGCAGAGCCAGCCTGGCAGCCTGGATGACTGAGCATTCCAAGTCCACCCACAAGATCTGCAGATGCTGGCAGGTCGGAAAGCAGCAAACCCAAAATGTGTCCCACAGGACACCCCACACATCACACAGAGCCACGGCGTCCCCAAAGCATTGAGCCCTCTGGATGGACTAAAATCTTTGTAAAGGGAGTGAAAAAGTAAAAGAAGCAAAAAGGATAAATCAGTTGCACAAGGATAAATATTAACAGAAAGGAGAGTGCTGATAGCATTTAGGTTTTGCTCCTCTCTGAACAAAAACTCCCACTGTGATTCTGGAGAGCTCCTGCAGGTCAAAACCTCCATCCCCAGCCTTCCTGGATGGAAAACCCATCCTTGCTGACCATGTCAGTCTTGGCTGCTCTGTGGGGAGCTCAGGGGAAGCACTGAATGTGATAATTTGTCAAAGGAGGTGTTTTGCCACAGACATTGGACCAAAACGCCCATTCCCATTAAAGTTCATTTCACAGCAGCCAGCCTTTGGCTGCTTCATCTCTGCCCAATTCCCTCTGCCAAAGAAGTCCCTCAGCTAACTTCCACCCTTGTCTGAGTGAGACACTTCCTCAGGTTAATCAGCCCAGTAAGAATAGTTCTTTTGCTGACTGAGAACCTTGGTGGGAGAAAACCAAATAAATTATATTAAAGGTCAGGGAAAGCTGCAGCCACCTTACAGCAAATTCCTCCAAACACGGCTGAGCATTTTGCAGAACCTTAATGAGAAACAATCAGCTGGCTCCTCTGACAGCTCAGTTTGGGGAGTAAAACACTGGCCATCATGTAGGTCAGTAATGCAGACAGCAAAAGGTACACGATGAGATCCTGCTTTTGGTGACTCAGCACAGAGACTCAGGAAAGAGCAGAGTTTGCAGAACAGCAGGAAAACCACACCGTGGCTCAACTTCCTAAAAGTTACAAGAGGCAGCTGACAATTGATCCATTTTCTCACTGCTTTTGAGTGAAAGTCATCAAAAAGTTACATCACACATGCTAAAAGTTATGATGAAGGCGTGTCCCACAGGGAAGCATCATGGGGTAAATATTTATCACCAGGCAGAAGAAAGCAATGAACTCTCAGAACTAAAATTAAATATAATGGGACACTGTTCAATACTGGATAAGAAAAATCAAAAATATAAGATTGGATTTAGATTAGATATAAGATTTTTATATGTTAGGTGAAAACTCAGAGAAAAGATTAGCTGGATTTGCCATCAGGAATGTAATTTCCACAAACAAAAAGACAAGACTGCATCTTTCAAGAGAAGGATAAGTGTGGTTATCAGAAACCTGCCTTTTAGCAAGAAAAAAATTACTGGTATTTTGGACCTGGATTTCTTGTTCCTTTTCCAAAAGAATACAACCCATGGAGTCACGCAGAGGACAACAGGTTCTTGTTCCTGTCTAGATAACACGAATACTGGTAATTGCATTCCAGCTTCCCACTCATTTTTCTTCTGAGAAGCTTCCCACTTCTCAGATTTGAAATGAAAATGCTTTCAACACCAGGCAGTGCATTCTATTGAATACCCACATCAAGTCCAATCAAACCGACTGACCTCGCATCATTTTCCCAAACACTTGTGATGTTTTCATTGCACTGCTCATAATAGGATTTTTTACTGCAAGATTCATAGCAAGTGACTGAAATCTTTGGCAGTGGAGCAGTGATTGCATGGCAATTACTCTACAAATATTATCCATAAATGCTCCATATCACAGGAAGCATTTCACTAATGCTGTGCTTGAGAAACTCAGGTGATACCAAATAATGTTTCCCACTGACAGCTCTACCTGCTGCTAAGCACAAAACAACTTTGAGCCTGCAAAGCAGCAGCTTGTCCTCCTAATCACTGTAAATCAAGCAGATCTCTGGTTTTCCTCCCAAAACTTTTGCTCAAGGGATCCTATGGACAAAGCAAAGTACTGTGAGTTCAGTCTGGAGCTCCCAGCAAAAATGCTATTGCCTGAGTATCTGGGATATGTGTTCAACTGATAAAAAGGTTAGCATAAAACTTTAATGTTTGTCAAACTATTTGACAAGCTATATCCATCCAATTTTGAAGAAGTGCAAGTCAAACCACACTGCTGAGCAGCAATAGAAACAATCGTGTTGGTTTAGCCTGATCCAGCACAGTGAGGGCTTCAGTGTGCATAGCCAAGGTTTTCAGTCGTGGGTAATAACTCTGGAGCCTTCTTTATGTGACAGGCAACATCACACACTTGCATGAGATCCCTTTTCAAAGGCTGCTATACATCATTCATTGCCTTTTCACAAACCCTAAGTTGACCATGCACCCTGCCCATGCTTACACAGACACTCTAAAATTGTTTATAAAACCTCTGCTGAAACTCTATTTCAAAAAAAATTGTAAAAATTTGTGCAGTCTGAAACAGTAAGAAGAGAAGTGTCTAATTTTCATAGGCACAACCTTGTGGAAGCTGACTGGTTTAGTGCTGCTTGCTTTATTAAAGGGGTATTGGTGGAGAAAGTGTAGGTACCTAAATATTCACCTGTGGCTGTGCAGCACAACACAGCAAAATTGTGTGTTAGTGTCAGCACACCTTGGTAGCAGCTTTTCCCAAATTAGATTAATTTAGTTTTAAAGAACAAAGTAGCTGGGCATTCATTTTATGACACCAGCCTTCCTTCTTACTTGCAGCATCTATTCTGCTTACTGCCAGGTTTAGCTTTCTTTTAAAAAAATTATACATAGAGTCTTGTGATGGTGTATACATAAAAAACTCCCTATATACAATTTTTCATATGTCACCAATTTCTAAAACACAAGAGGGTTGTTTTTGCAGTAACTCAGAAAAGTACTAAACGTGTGCTTGAAGTGTAATCCCTTCAGGTATAGCAATTTAGGTGTTTAAGTGATTTGGTCGATGGGGGTGGACATTTGATTAGAACACAAGGGTACAAATCATGGGAGTTGTGATTTTCCATCGAAAATAAAATCAACAACGAGGGATTTTTGCTTCTAAACTTCACATAAAAATACAAATTTATTAGATCTCGTTTAAAGTTATTGAAGACTATCAAAAGAACATTATTCCAGCATTGATTCAAAACCATGGGGTGCACTATCAGCATAATTAAAATGAACGTATATTGAGCTATTTTCCTTTCCTCCTTCCATATTACTGTCTAATTGTTCAGAATGTCTGTTTGTTACAGAGGCAAAGTAATTAAGCACAGCACGTTGCAACAAGGGGGATCATAAAGCCAGAGCTGGCTGCATTACCAACACAGATATCAGCACAGGAAAACATTAAGGAAAGGATCGGGATTGTAATTGAAAATAATTGGATGATGCAGTTCATTTGGCTGACATCAGGGCCATTTGAGCACTCCAGCACTCTCCAGCCCTGGGTGCTCACCGTTCACCTGTGCTCTTAAAATGGAGCTGTCCAGAGGAAACTCTGGATCAACAATAAAATCAGCTTGTGAGAAGGGCTGAGCACCATTCCCTGTGAGTGGCTGGGGGGCTGTGTTTACATCAGCACCTAGAAACGTGGACTAGAAGTTTATAAAATGCAGAAGATCCTTGTGCAGCCAAATCCAGCATCCCTTGAAATCAATGCAGTTATTTCCTTCCCCAGCCGAAGAAGAGGACAGAGATATCTCCAGGGAGAGATGCTCTCCTTAGAAGAGATCAGTTACTCACACATCTAAAAGAAATAATTTGTGGCTCCATGTTTTGTCAACATAGCAATTAAGCTAAGCCTGTTTGGAAGCACATTTAACAGCCTATACAGAACAACTTTATCACTGTCTCTAGGAACCCCAAGCACCACAGATATCTCCAGCTCTCAGCAAGTTGTGACTGCACCACTTGCTATTTTTTGTAGCTCGCAACTTGGCACAACCCAAACTTATCACTCAGCAAAACCCAAATTTGCAACTCAGCAATATGGAAACAGCCATGTCACAACTCCCAAAAATTACTGAGTCGTACAACCTCCAAAAGAGACTGTCCCTTCCTAATGATTGCCACACAAAATTGATAGCTGAACATGGAGAGAAACATACCTGTTAGCAGAAAACCCTTCGCAATCTGGAAAAAACTGAGCTTCATCATTTGCAGACTAGTGCTACCAGCCAAAACCCTGGGAAAGATGCAACTAAAATGCAAATTTAATTAAAAGAATTGTACACACGGGAAATTTAGAGCACTGTGCAAATCTCTTCAGCAATGCAAATAATTGTGTCTATAATTGACATTTTTAGTCAAAATATAACAAAAGGCCAGTGAGACAACAGCAGGTGTGAAATTACTAGTCTGGGACTAAATGAGGATGATAGCATCAGCTATGGGGGTACCAGGGGAAAAAGAAAAATAGGAAAGGAAAAAGAAAAGGCAAAAGAGTTTTCAAACTAGTTTGCTTTAGAGCCTGAACTTGTGCTCTGTGGGACCTGCACAAGAACTGCTTGAGGGTCTTTTAGATTCAGATGAGAACTTGGGGACTGTTGGGTGGCCAAGTTTGAAGACTGAACCTGGCATCACTTTTTCTAACAGCATCAGCTCATTTTTCCCCCAAAAGCTGCTGCTCCTCTCTCACAGGAGAGCTCCCTGCCAGCACCTACTGCAGCATGGGGCACATGGGAGAGACCCCAAGTGGGGACCCTGGGGTGATTCAGTCACAGCTGCTGACCTCTCCAAAGTCAGCTTATCAACCTGCAGTGCTCTCCTCAGACCACGAGTGCTGCGTACTGCTAAATAATTTACATAGTTCCCAAGCAGACTGCCTGCACGTCTTGTGTGTATAAAATCAGCTCTCCCATGCAGACAGGTTTAATGCCCCACTGGGACCTCTTCACACCCAGCAGCCTCTACAGTCATGAAAAGGTTACAACAAGGTCAAGTCAGAGCAGTTACCTTGAAGGAAATACTGATCCAAACGCCCTTGCCTGAAATTCTGCACCAGCCAGGAGAGTGGCAGCCTCGTCCCCTGGGCGGGCTGGGACCAGCAGGCTCCCAACTTCGACTCTGGGCTTCATCAAACCTCTCTTAGTCCTTGCCTAACCTGAAAGGAGTTGGAGATGTTACCTTTAACTGAGACTACACCAACTTCCCTCTGTTCTGGGTGGGAAAATTATATCCAGGTCCACTTTAATAATGCTGAAGGTAGGACTGACTCACCAGGGACCTTGACTGCTGAGACCTGCTGTTGGCCAGCAGGGACAGGAGTGAAACAGCTCTTCAGAAGGATTTTTAATGTCTTCTGAATTTTATTAGGTGGCAGAGAGGGTCACAGAGGGCAAGGCAAGGGGCCAGGAGGCACAAGGGGATTCAGAGCAGGGAGCAGTGTCAGTGGAGGTGGCTGGAGGTCATGGCAGGGACACAGACTGTGCCAGGTGCTGCTGCCCACAGCACTGACCAATAGATGCTGCAACTCTCCCTGCCAGGACCATGGTAACAACAGCTCTGCAGCAGCCCCAAGGGTAGGCTCAGTGTTCCCTGTAAAGGCTGAGTCCAGCAAACTCCCAGCCACTACATCAGAGCCCAGCTGCTAAAAGAAGGATTCAAGGTCAGGGTTTATACACTGCCCACGATGTAAACTCAACTCTGCCTTGCACAAGTCACTTAGGTTTGTCATATGTCACAAGCCATGCCACCAAACAAGTCCTATTTCTGCAGGGGTGGCAGGAATAAAGCAAGCTGAAAGTCTTAGTTAGGAGTTTCCTGAGAAATCACTAATTCAGACATCCAGAAGAGTGACAGGCTACCACATTTGTTGTTCTCCATTTTGCCACAGAAATATTTCAGACACATTTCAGAGCCAACACACAGGTCTGGACCTCTAAGCTCAGAACTGAGGCACCACTTCTCTTTTCATCCCAGCCAAGACGTGATTACTACACAGTCATAGTTCAAGCCACTAAGATCTGCATGAATACAGAAAAACATCTCTTTTCCTGGGATCCACATTTGTGGAATGATGACACAGGATCTTGAGATTGGTAACAACCACTTGGGTCCTCCAGCCCATCTTCCTGTCACTCAAGGGTTGTTTCTTATTGTTAATTTTTTAATATCTCATCTGGAATAGCTTTAATCATAGCAGACACTCCCACTTGCCCAGGAGATATCTTAACACAAGACATCTCACTGTCAGAAGGTTGGCTGATATTTGAAACTTCCTTTCCTTCATTATGTTACTCTCCCTTAAACTTTCTACCTGTAAATAACTCTTCTGTCCCCAAAGCTGGTATTTTGTAGACCTTCTTAACTGTTTTCCATCACTTAATCATTCTTTACTGAGGCACCACACTGTATGAGCTTAATTTTTCTGTGTAATTTCATTTACTTGCGCTCATAAGTACTTTATTGCTTTTCTCTGAGCTCTTTATCAGGAATATGTCAATGAACACGGAGGGAGATATCTGAAATTAGAGGTGTTCTCCACATTGGGAGAGTGCAGTAACACATAAAAAGTAATATGAGTTTAGTATAATGGGACTTGTAAGGAATTCATTTTTAATATAAAAGGACAGTGGGCTTTTTATTAGAAGACTGATTCAAAATTTCTTGGAGATGAATCAGCTTAGACAAGCCCTTAATTAAGAGATATTTCCCGTGTTCTGTAGAGAGTCTGTGGTCAAGTCAGACAGATTTAACCACCCTGAAGTGGCCAAAAGCAGATTTTCCACATTTAAAAACCCTCTTCAGAGCAGAATTCTGCTCAAATCAGGTATGACATTTAGACCACCTCACCAAAAATACATCTCTATCTTCCCACATTTTTAAAATTTGCTTTATATAAGTAAATATGGCTTGATTAGCAGAGAGGTAACCCAGCCCACTGTCCAGGCAAGGGGATATCTGAATTCATTTCTCTGCTCTGAATCAAACAGATCCACTGCCTGAACACAAATGTCAAAGGAGCATCTTCACTGCCTGGACTATTGGCTAACCTGGGGTGAGGTTTGGTGCACAGCAAAGAGGTGCAAGCTAACATCAGTGAGACTGAGCCCAAAACTCTGGCACTGGAGGATTTACTCAGGGCTGGTGGCAGCTGGAGCTGTGGCACAGGCAAACACTGGTCCTAAAGCAGAAATTAAATAGATTGCTTCTCTAAAGGGCCCATAGCCCTGTTGTTTCCCCAAAAGCTGTTGGAATTAACATAAGATTTCAAGACATTTTTGATAACAGCATCAGCAAATTCTTCCTGAAGGCTTTTTTTCTTCTAGATTCAACCACCACAGGTCATGAGTGTTTTCTTAAGAGGAAGTCTGCAATTAGCATTGAGTCTGCAATAACCTCAAATCTCTTGTTTATTTTTAGCTGACCAAGGTGCAGAAATTATAACATATGTCTTCAGAAATTGATTGCCAAAAATAGCAAGTAAGCTGAATATTTATGAATACATCACTGGCAAATACTTTAAGATAATAAACCCTGAAAAGCCAGAAATAGATTGTGGTAAGTTCTCCCCTCCCCAAGAAAAATTGCTGAAATCTCTGCTAAAAAATTCAGCAATGTCTGCTTTGAATCCTGCACTTTTCAAAGAGCAAGGGTTGGGGTTTTTTTAATTTGCTTAGCTTTTTTTTCACTCTCTTGCCTTCAGTTCCTGTGATGGCCAACACCATCACAGCCACGTTAGCTCACTCATGCAGTGTCACCTCCTGTTAGTAGCAGGCAGTGGGGAGAAAAACCAACATGACATGAGGTAATACTACATGGCCCTGCTGAATGTAATGCAGGTTGTCAGAGGATTGGAGTGCAGGCTTTAAAGGGAAGGAGTATCTGTTCAGGAATGTAGCTAGTGGAGGACCATGCCCTAAATGCCTCAGAAGTTTATCTTTCAATAGTCCCCAAGGAACCAGGCTCTTTATTGCTTATGTGAAACTTTTATGATCTTCACTCTTCCCATCTTCCATATTTCATTTTTTGCTCTGAGCAAACCAAACACTTTTTTCCTACTTTGACCCAGCAAGTTCTCACAAGGAATTCCAGGCTCCAGCATCAAGGTCCAGAGGTTCAAACCAGGCATTTCCACGAAGTCTCCCCTCTGGGGCACTCAACTCAACCATCCCTGACAAGGGAGGCTTGAGGCACAGCCTCAGCCACGAGGCTGAGTTCTCAACACAACACTTATTTCTCCCTGCAGCAAATGACACAACAGGAAATGAAACTAAAGCAATCCAAGGAGCAGCTCCTCTGCCTCTCCACAGGGTCACTCTCCCTCCAGTGATGCCTCACTTGGAGCAAGGCACTACTCAAGAAGGGAAATGGCCAGGTCTTACTGCTTCCTAATTTGAGGCCATATGTTGTACTGATCACCTGTGGAAAGGTTTGTTTATCCCACAGTGAGGAAATGTGCTGAAGTGTAGCCACAGAAGAGAAAGGAAGATGTTTTAATAAACTGGAGACCCCTCTAAGCTAATCAACGCCTCGAAAGTGCTGTCTGTGATGGTAAGTTAACAAGGCAAGTTGGGAAAATAGGGATTTTAAATGCTGAGTAAAGTGTCTTACATTACTCTTCATAGCATGGCCAGTCTGTGAAGAGTAATGAAAACATTTCACCTACTTCCCATCCCAAGACTTTGGAATTAGAATAACAGCAAGCCAATTCCCAGTAAAAGTTAGGGGAAGAAAAAGATTGAAAAACATTCTTGAAAAAAAAGATTGAGAAAAATGTTTGAATGACAAGGCTTAGCTGTGCATTTTCAAACCTTGTTAAAACCTGATGCCAAACATCTAAGCAGGAACTCTCAGGTGCCCCTTTTGCAGAGGATGCAGTGCCCCTCAGCAGGGCTGATGTGCTCTGCTCCCCATGTCCAATCCCAGGGAAGTCACCTGGCCATGGTCAAGAGCAATTAAAACACACACTTTATAAATACACTGGAGAGCACTGTACCCTTCAGCTTTGGTCTCAAATTCACCACCAAGGCTCAGACTCCTGATTTTGACCCTGATCCCCTGGCCCACCCAACAAATTGTTCACACTTCGTGCTGATCTGCAGAAATGTAGACCAGAAATGGGAAAGAAGATTAAATAACTGCTCAGTTCTGAAATGGCTTTGCACTGGAAAAGCATTCAGGAAAGAAAAGGGCAATCAAATGCATTCCATATTCTTCACCCAAATTTCACAACCTGTTGAATAAAGGGCACATAAATATTTGTGCTGTGGCCCAGGAAGTTTTCTCACTGCCAAAGGGATGTATACACATTTAAGTGCTTCAGGAAATACCTCCTGCTGAGCAGCCTTTCAGTCTGATCAGTATTTTGTACCGTGGCCATAATGACATCCTCTATTTTATGTGAGCAACACTGTAACTGAGAGCCAGGTAATGCTTGTAGGAATGGATAACATAACTTTTAAGACAGCTCACACAGTTGGAAGTTACACAGACACTCTTCTTCAGAGTAAGTAAGTCAGAAACAATTTGTTTGACTAGAGATATTGATTAGACCAAAAGAGAAGGTAGTTGGGTAGCTGAGGAGTAGGGGCAAGAAGTTAGCATGGGAAGAGATGCCTCCCAATGAAAGGAAGTGATAGGTAATTTATCATCTATGGAACATGGGGAGATTAGCAGAGCAAAGAATAGAAGTCGTAGCTGATGGGTGTTTGCCTCCCTCCCTTCCAACTCATTTGGCTTTTATGCAAAAGTTCCATGCTGTCACTTCACCATGTTCATCTTCTCACCAGCCACAACTAAAAGGTTCATTTGTATAACTAACAAACAAACAGAAGATAGAAGTAGCTAGCACTACAACTAATGATGGGTACCTACTGCTACCAAACACAATCTGGGGTTTAAATTAAATAGTTCTCACATCACTGATGAGGGTGATAGTTGCTGAAATGCTACTTTTTTAGGCCTTCTGTATTCTCATTTCATAACCCAGTTGCTGAGATCAGATGTTACCCAGTGATCTGTCTTAATACAAAAGCCAAATAGACTAGAGTGTTTTTATGAGAAAAAATTAGAGGCAAATAAAATTTTAAATAACTAACATCAGCTGTGACTCTTCCTTGATCTGTTAAAAGCAGCTTATGGGTGTCTAGCATCAGCTACAGCCTGGGAAGGTCCTGCACAGAGGCCAGGGTAATTCCAAGCAGAAATACAACCTGGGCAGGGAATGAATTCAGTGCAGCCCTGAGGAGAAGGAGCTGGGGGTGTTGGTTCATGAGAAACTCAACTGCTGGAACAAGTCCTGAGGAGACCAAGAAGATGCTCTAAGGGCTGGAGCCTCCTGCTCTGGAGCCAGGCTGGGAGAGCTGGGGGTGCTCACCTGGAGAGGAGAAGGCTCCAGGAGAGCTCAGAGCCTCTTCCAGAGCCTCAAGGGGCTCCAGGAGAGATGGAGAGAGACTTTTCACAAGGACACATGGGATAGAACAAGGGGAAATGGTTCAAACTGACAGAGGGCAGGTTTAGATAAGATATGAAGAAGAAATTCTTTCCTGTGAGGATGGCGAGGTCCTGGCACAGGTTACCCAGGAAAGTTGGGGATGCACCATCGCTGCAAATGTTCAAGTCCAGGCTGGATGGAGTTCTGAGCAACCTGGCCTAGTGGAAGGTACCCCTAACCAAAGCAGGAGGCTGGAATTAGATGATTTTTAAGGTCCCTCCCAACCCAAACCTGTCAATGATAATATTAGCTGTGTCCAAATGATGTTAAATGTTATTTTTTCCAGCATAGGACCCCACAGCCCCCCTCTTAGGAAAGAAAAAGGTTTTTCAGTGGCTAAAATGTACAGTAGAGATCCCTTTCCTGCCCTAGCTTGCACTTGTGTGCATCTCATATTCATTTTTAGGTGCTATTTTGGGTTGCTGGCAGTCGCAGCAGTGTATGAGGCAGCTGCTGCCCCAGGGTTGTGTGATGCAGGTATTTGCAAGATTTCTGTAAACTGCAGGCTGCACCAAGAAACCCTCAGACTGCAGTGTGCTGCCTCATGCAATAACATGAACTTGAAATAATGAGTACTCTCTAATGAATGGGTCAAAGTTGGACTATTTAAATGCTTGCACCCCATGACAATTACAGAAATACCAACTGATGTCTCATGGTAGTTTATCTGTAAAGGATACAACACACTATGGCTTCCAATAGGTCAGGAGTCGTCTTACAAGATTAATTTAAAAAAATAAATCTTGTAGCAAAATGCTCTCTATACTTTACTGGCTACTCCAGGGTTCCTAGCTTCAAATCTCAATAAGGACAATGTCAGAAGTGGATAAGATTCCTGAAGACAAACAGTGATTTTGGGTGCCTGGCAGGAGTCCCTGAAAGAGGTGAACGAATTTTATGTGATGCAGTTCCTTCCTCTCTGCAATTTGAGTCTATTAAGCAAAAAACTTCTCGGATCACCAATCGCCCTTCAAAATCTGGGCTGTTCATCACCACAGCACGTGTGTCCATAAAAGGAGGAAAAGCTTGAGCATCAAAAATATGCAAATAGGCCCAATGAATTTGGTCTTAGGATTTGTTTTTTAAAGTCAGAAAACTAACTCTTACTGCCAGCTTCTTTGCTGGGGCTATAAGAGAATGATCATTTTCCCTTGTAATGGTTCTGACATAAAGTGTGTATCAAAAACTGCATACGCTTCATATCCATCCAGCTGTGTTGAGCAATAAACATGATAATTATGCAGATAAGGCTTAAATAAATTCCTACACCTAAGGGCAGCTGAATGCTTTTTTAAGCAAAACAATAATTAACCCTCCATAGGGCTGAATGAGCACACACCTTTGCCCTTTCCCAAGGTGGGAAACACCAACCTGCTGGCACCTACCAGGCATCTGTCTTAGATTTAGATGTGTCAGGGTTCTGCATAGGAAAGAGCTCCAGGGCTGCTCCTTGTGAGGTTCCAAAAAAGGTCAAGAACAACAAAACCTATTTGTTTCTATACCCTGATGTGGGATTTTGAGGTGTGCTTCAGACAAACATCACAGGATTGCAGGTCAAGGGGGAGAAGAGCATAAAGCACCAGTGGAAGTGCTCACTGGAAGACAAAGAGGAGGCCTGAGCTTGGCAATGAGTGAAGTCCCTTGCAGTAACTGGGAAGCTCAAGGGCTGCCAAGCAGCACCAAGCTCTGCAGGGCAATGAACTCTCACACCTTGGTGCTCTGCAGTAAACTCTTCATGTGAAGGTATTTAGCTCACAACAAAGAGGAAGATGTTTAATTTAAGGTCTTTCATTAGGTTGAGGCTAATGTTTTTTACCTTGGATGTATGACAAGCCAAGCCTCTCTAGAAACTGCTGCTGCTTGAAGAAGCTTGAGATCCATGCTGGCAGTGGCTTTGGGCTGACAGGATAAGCAAAGCCAGCTCCACACCTTCTTGCATGGCCAGTCACCAGCACGCTGCAATGCCTTTGTGGCTGTTCTCAAAACCACATGTGGGACTTCTTCAGTCATAAAATCCTTCAATGCAGAGATTCCATGGTCACACAGATGTTATTTCACAAACTGAGTGCTGAACTAAATGGTTTGCCACACTGTTCCATAGCAAATGATGATAATAAATCCTACATGTATATATTGGCCCTTCTCTCTTCATTCTTCTTGGTCATTTTTTGAACTAAGATTGAATATCAAAAGGAGTCCAAAATCATCTCAAACCACAAAGCTTTTGGCTTTAAAGCCAGCATAAGAAACATGGAAATTGTTGAACTGGTTTTTGTGCACTGGAGTTCTAACACAGCACCTGTCAGCCATGGCAGAATGGTAGAGAAAAGGTCTAAATTGACCCTTCCGTGGTGAGGAACTGGGAGGAGTTACCAGCCTCAGACTTTTCTGCATCACTGTGATTACCACCATTTCCCTTCCACAATGCTTCCTAATGGCTTTTGGAAGCCATCCAAACCTTTTATCCCCACCAAATCACATGGGAAGCAACTCCACAGCTCAGTTACGCATGATGTGGAAATAATGCTTCTTCTGAGTTTCTAACCTGCTGTGAGATTCAGATGCTCCCTAGATCCCTCATTGTGAAAAGCAGTGAATAATCACCCTTCTGCATTTCTTCTCCACTCACAGCCCCACAAATGGCTGCTGCAGCACTGTCCCACCACAGCTCTGCCTGCAGGGACAGTGCTGGTGACGAGTGACAGATGGCAGGAGCTCTAAGCTGGGTTTGCTCTGGAATCACTGAGAGAACAGACCTCCATGATCAGTCCTGCACGAGGGGTAGGAATTAAGACTTTCTCTCTGCNAAAAGAAAAAAGAAAAAAGAAAAAAGAAAAAAAATCCAGGGCTGGCCCTGGTCACTGGGTCTCTCCAAGGTTCAGCCAAAGCAGCTCTGCTGCTCTTGTTTCTGTTTGTAATACCCCAACAGAGATGAGCACAGAAGGATGGAGACTTGACCAGATACTCTGTCTGCATTTTAGAGCCTTAGCTATAAATTTGAGCACAAATGTAATCATCTTAGATTCCAGACAGGGAGGTTAAAATAGAAAATTAACCTGGAAAGTTTCCTGTTTCCCCTTGCATTCACTGACTCTCTCAAAAGCTCATTTCTGCAGACCCTCCACTGGCTTCTTCTTTTCTAAGAAAGGACATCTCCAAAGCCATGTCACTCTGTATAAGGAGCTCGGATCCCAGGAGGGGCTGGAAACTCAGCACATCCTCCTCTGAGCAGCGTGGGCACAGTTATGATGATTTCAGAGGGCTGGCTGTCCTGCAGTACACCACGTCGAGACAAGAAAAATCCCCTTGAAATCCATTTTTCAGAGCTGGATGGTTCTGGCTCAGCCTGAAGGATTGAATCAGACATCCCAGCTGGATCCCAGGGGCAGAAGGGAGAAGTGCCTCAGGTAGTCCCTGTGCCAGTCAGCCCAGACCTGCAACCATTGGCCAGAGAGATGCTTAGTATGAGTGTCACCTTTGCAGTTGTTGTGGTTTTACCCTTAGACTAATGTCCTGGGGCTTGCTGGTTCTCCTTGCCAGGTCTGTGAGGTTCACAGACTTTCACTTACAGATAAGAATCTATGATTTAGACAACTCAGTCTGTGAGAAAGCTAAGGTATCCAGAAAAAAACATTCAGTCTTTTATCAGCTTCCCCACAAGCAGAGAAGAGCATTTCCCTTGCATGGACAAACCCAGGAACAGGACACCTATGGACTTCAGCAGAGCTGAGACATCTCTAGGAGCTCTTAAAGAAAGACCATACAGTGAGTCCAGGACCCATTTCAGAAAGAAAAGGGAAGACTGAAAGGACAAATAACTCCAGGCAGAAGAACTCATATTAGAGAACACACTGTCAACTCACCCCCATCTGCATTGGGATCTGCCAAAACTGGCCAGTTCTGGCTAGTAGTACATTGAGTAGAGTACTTTGGGTTTATCTCCCCACCTGGAAACTGTTAAATTATATAAATCAGAAGCTTAACTAAAGGACAGAAATTCTGTCTTTTTTTCTCTGGACTCACTGGTTTCATATGTCTCTCTTTGGGTCTCAGTCCTCTGCTACAAAGCCACCCTTACCCTCCCACTGCCCCATATGATCTCATGGCACTTGCACAGAGAATTTGCAGCCAAAACACATTACTTTGCAATTTTCTGCATTACGCTTCCCCTGTGCTCATCTCCCTGGACTTGGGCCATCCTCAATGTCCCCCAACAGCTTTGAGTCATATGCTCCCACCATCTGACCCCCTGGACTCCTCTCCTCCACTAGAGAGGCAGGTTAAAGCTGAAGCCAAGTGGAGCTGAACTCCAGCCCTTCCAAAGGGCTCACATTGCCCAGCAACAGATGGTGGAGTGCAACTTCTAACCAGCAGGAAAATGATGTTTTCCTCTCACCAACTGAAATATCAATAAAAAACTGACTGTGTATCCCAAATTCAGTCTGAAAGCCAATTCCATTTTTCAGTTCAGAGCTTCAGACTTTATAATGCCACAGAGCAGCTGAAGTCTAAGTAATACCACTCAGTTTCTCTTTTGGTGTCTGAGAAGGATTAGTGAGGACCAACCTAGGTGACTTCACAGTGTGTACAAAATTCCTGCTTAGGGAAGGAAGTGTTACTGCTTGTTCTCTTCATAGCAGTAATAATGAAATCCCTGCTGCGATAGGAGGGATAAAAACTTTCACTAGTAATGCAGAGAACTAAGTTTTCAGTAAGGAAATGTAATCTATTCTGAGAATATTCTCTTGATGGAGGTTAACCTGAAAGTTTTTACTTCTAGTGATGATCATTCCCACATTTTCAGAAAATCACAGAAGGGTTTGGATTGGAAAGGACCTTACAGATCATCTAATTCCAACCTCTCTCCATGGGCAGGGATGCCACTCCCCAGACCATGTTGCTCCAAGCCCCATCCAACATGGACTTGAACACTTCCAGGGATGGGGCATCCACAACTTCTCTGGGCAGCCTGTGCCAGGGCCTCCCCATCTTCACAACAAAGAATTTCTTCCTAACATCTAACCTAAATATCCCATCTTTTAGTTTAAAACTCTTCCCTCTTGTCTTATCACTATCTGGCTGTGCAAAAAGTCACTATCATTCTTTTCTTCCAAGCCCTTTGGACCCCGTTCATCCTACGGTCCATGGCAGGAACCATCCAATCCAGCAGTTCATCATTGCTGCTATTGAGGCACGTTATAAAAAAATTAAATAACATTAATTTAACACACCTCTGAAACTGAACCATGATGGCAGGAACTGATTTTCTCTGAGACCAGTGTTTTTCAGGGCTCCCTTCAGTCAGCATTCACAATCCTCCCTGTGTTCTGGCCACCTCCAGATCAGTTTTGGGAGTCGCTGGTACTTTGTTCATTATACATTTAAAAATAACTTCTGGTCTCTGAAGTAGGAGCCAGAAGCTACTGTAAATTAACAACATGACCGGGTACCAACAGTGCAAAGGAACCCCCTAAGACCCACCTGCTCCCTTGTTGCTCTCATTTATTTGCCAAAAGTTTGTTATTTACTGATAAGCAAAGCAAACAACCTATTACCCTGACACATATGTTCCCCATTTACCCACCAAATTTATTGTTGACAAAGAAGTTCATAAGCAAACAAGAAATTAATAAAGCTCTGTATACACAAGTGAAAGCTGATAAGATCAGTAATATCGTCTGTCAGGCAAGTTAATATAACCAGCTTGGTAATTGCATGAGAAATACTGAGAAGGACAAGAAAGCCATTTGCTTTGAGGAGACTTAATTCCCTATAATCAAATTTGAGTATGGCTCTTCCAGTCTAAACATTTCCGTTTTCCATGTGGTAACTATGAAAACATATGACCTGTTTTCTTCTGATCATTTGATCTGCAAAAATATAACACAAGATGGCTTGTTCAGGGTTGCATCTAAAGTCCAGAAGAAATCAATGATAACTATGAGAAAAAGACAGAGCTTTTTGCACACCAAATCTTTTTCTTGTACATTAATTAGTAATTATGCCTCCGATTTTTTTCAAGTGAGCTATTTCTCCTGCTGACTCTTGCATTTTAGGCTATGGGAAACAGCATCTTCATTCTCAGGGGCAACATTGTTAAAAAATATGAACCCAGAAATAGAGCTCTTAAATGAGGAGCTTTTTTTTTTTCTGAATTCTAAACACAAAGTACGGTAAGCGTAAATTAAAAAAAAAAATATAAATGTCATACAGACGGTAAAGCACAGAATTGGAAGTTGAGGTTTTGGGTCCTTACTTTATTTCCATTCTTTCTTTTTTCTCTAAACTTCCCCTTAAAAAATCTTGCACACAATTCCACCTACCAAACAAGAGGCCATGGAAGGCTGAAAAAGCAATCAAAGCTTCGGTAAGTGATAAATTGTCTTTTGCACTGGTAATTAGGTTGGAGACAGCGCTGACTTATTTCTCAAAAGACCACAAAAAAATGACCACTAAATGGCTTTGATAGGAAAGGTTTCTGCTGAGGAAGTGGAAGGCTCTTCCACCTTGTACTGCCTCTAACAGATCTACCCCCTCCACGTGCCACAGTCAGGCATGATGCTGGTTGTGGTCCTAGCACACATTTTCCAGAGCATTTCATGTAAAGGCTGACCCTTCCCAGCTCTGGGCTGCCCTGTTTGGATGGCATCATCACACCAAGGGCTCTGGGAGCCAGAGCTGCAGACCCCACCTGCAGGTGGGACCCTCAGCCAACACTGACCTAGTGGTTTTGGCTGCCAGCCTGCCCTTCTTGCTTTTGTTGCCTTTCCCTGGTCTTAAAATTAAAACCAAAACATGGTTTAGGGGGCAAGGGGTTTTTACCTTGGTATTTATTTCAGGATCTTTGGATGCAGCACTTGGTCCAAGTGGAATGCCTCAAAATGCACACACTGCTCCTCACACCGAAATGGACACAATTACAGGCCTTGCAAAATTAACATATTTATCAAAGATTCCCCAATGAGAGGCTCGAGTGAACCCCTCATTCTGAGGAACCTTCCCCCTGGATGGGCTTATATTAGGTTCCAAAATGTGTTCAGGAGAGGCCCTTGGTGTCTGGGGCTCCCAGGATGTTTGCTCTCCTGGTTTAACGGTGCCGTGGGGCTGAGCTGAGTTCTCAGCCTTGGGAAGGTACAAGTGTGGGGGCTAAAAGCACTGAGAATACATAAAACTATATAAAAGAGTGTGTAAGAGGAGTATAAAAGAAAAGGCAAAAAATCATTCTGGCACCATTCTGGCATCCCAAACCAGGGGAGAGATTAATTAGAGCAACCCAGAGTCCACCCAGATCAGCACACAACCTCGGGAGCAGACACCATCCCTTTCCCATTTGGGTCTTGGGCTCAGGAATGTTGAAGAATCTGTCTTAGGCTGGAAATCAAATCAATCTTGCATGCACTTGGCGATGTTGCCTTTCAGAAACGTTTTGCTTCATTGGGTAGCACACAATAACTCTACATGAGGTTTTTCTGGTCTCACAGGATCTCAGTGAAGTCTGTGGCATATGTAGTCTCCTCCTGAAGCAAAACACGATGGGCAGTGCTGTGTCCATGCACTGCCTGTCACAGCACAGGACCAGACACCTTTTCAGACCAGCTCCTGCACAATGAGCACTGCAAAATACGACAGGTTCCTTTATCTCCAGCCTAACAGGTATCTTTATCTGGGCTGAGCTGACAGTGGTCTCCAGGCAGGCATTAAGGAAAACCTCACCACTCTCTTTCAGTCATTCACTCTGTTTTGGCATGAGCAAGTCCAGCTGCTTCTGGAAGAGAGAAGAAAGAGGAAGCAGCAGCATCCATGGCTCAGCCTTTTCCCTGGGGACCAGGAAGCCCTCTGGTGCCCCTGATCAGTCTGTGTTCCTTCCTCTTGCTATCAGCCATTCCACGCAGGTTTCCTTGCTGCTGAGCTGATGCCCTCACTAGAAAACTGGAGAATGTGTGGAAATGAGCTGCAGCCCTATGAGGAACTCTGCCCCAGCAGCACCTTCTTTGTTCTCCTGACACTCTCCAGCAACAGCAGCCCTGGCTGACCTCTAAACACAGCAATCTCCATACCTTTCAGGGATAGAGAGTGCTACAGAAGCCAAATTCACAGCAAAACATCTTTTCTATGGATGGCCTCTTCTTCTTTCAGTGTTTAATTTGCTCTCTCTGAGAAGCAAGCAGTAACCCTTGTTTAGAGTGGCCAGACTGATGGAGGCTCTGAAACAGTCCTGCCTCTCTGAGCCACTGTTGTCCTCCCTTCAAAACATCCCCCCTGGACACTACAGGAGTGCTCATATAAATGCTGTGTAGCCAAAGGTTAATTATTTAACCTCCCAAAAGAGGTTAGACACCTCAAGTTTACAAACCAAACCCAGCTCAAGGTGTTAAATGACCAGCCTGTGGCTGCACAGCAAAGGTGAATACCAGATTTGCATCTTCTACCAGAAGCTTACTAACAGAGAAAACTGGTCTTTAATAATTAAAACATGTAAATATGCATCGTGGTTCCACTGGTTCATGACCAGAAAACACAACTTACCCACTTCTATGACAAATCATTAATTTAAATTCCCTGTGCACACAGAAACACAGTTTCATACACGGATTATGTTGCAATTTTCATGTTCTAGTTCTGCTTTTTTTTACCCCTCCTGAGCAGGACACCTTAATAACATTCAGAATAAAGGATCTTAAATCTCCAGCAGAGAAGACACCTTTATCTTGCCTTCATTTGTATCGCTCATATCAGAATGGCATTTTTAAGATTAAGATGAAGAGATATAAATGTAATCTCTCAGGAGTTAAACCAAGATACCTTTGGGCCTCATGTTCTTATGGTTTGCCTGAGGAAAACAAATCTTTCATCCTCATCTAGTATTTCTTTGCTAATTAAAATGCATGGACTGTTTTAAACACTATTTACCCAAGGGGCCTTCAGCACTGCTCTTTCACCATTAAAAAAAAAAAAAAAAATTAAAAAAAGAACATACCAGCAGTGGAAGGTTTTAAAGATGCCACATACAAAAGCCACTCATTAATATTCCTGAAGAGTGCTATTATCAAAGCAGGATATTAACACTACAGGTCTAGCTGTACAAAACAATTGCCAATCTAAACACATGGCAACAAGTGAAATCAGAAGCAGCCGAGATAGACACAGAGAATGTTCTCAGATCTTGTTGGCTGTTGCAGGGAGCTGAGCAATTCAGTGTCACCATTTGCATTTTTCCCTGGGTATTCCCAACACGATGCAGAAAACCCTGCAGCAGCGAGAGAAAATTATCCAGAGCAAATTGGGAAGGTTTGCAGTGCTGCTAGCAGTGATTCTGTTATATTCCAAATTCAATTAGAAAGGGAGGCAGCTGAAACAGCAGCACCTTGCTGATGAGGCAAATCTTTCCCAGGCTGAAGGATAAAGCAGTATTCCCAAAGTCTGTTAATGCAAGAGATTTTACAAAACCTGATGACAACAAACCCAAGTACAAGAAGTTCTCCTAATACCCTTTGCTTCTGCTCACCCCAAATCGGCCCAGAAACATTAATTATGGGTGTGGACCTGCAGTTACAAACAAATGAGTGATCAGATCTCTGTGATTTTCTGCTTATCAGCCAGACTGCCTTCATGGTGTTTCAAGATAATGCATTTCAGTCTGTTTGCAATAGATTAGGGCCAAACATGTGGGCAGTTCATCAGTACAGCAACAAGCAGGAAATTATGAGGCACAGGAGCTCACATATATATCAGCAACTCTGAAAAAAGGTGAATGCCATGAAAAAGTCAGCTTTTGCCCTTGATTATTCTTACTTTTACCCTGTACCCATTTTACTGATGGGCTGGTTGAGACAACAGCAGGTTACTGAATCAAGGCTATGTGGTGTATGAGCACAGAGGCAGAGACTGGAAAGCTGCACTCCTGCTATTTTATCCTGGAGTTTTCCCTATAAACAGAAACACTCCCACTTCTTCTAGCAGACAGCATTTTTAGCAGATTTGCTTTGCTGTCGACCAATTAGGAACTCTTTCATGTTAAGCCACCTTCAGAGATGGGTAAAACTGAAAATAAAATTATGGCCAATTTTGAGGGGGGTCTATATTTAAATGAGAAAAAGGGAATATAATCATTTCTGAAAAAATTTCTTAAGATGAGGTTCTTCTGGGAAAAATACCCACTACATGTGTGGCTCTAAAATTATGATATCATCCACATTGAGATAAATCATCCTTATTACACTGTAGTGCCCATATGCCTAGAATTCACACATCCTCTAGGAAAAGAGGGTGGTCGAGCACTGCCCAGGCTCCCCAGGGAATGGTCATGACCCCAAGGCTGCCAGAGCTCCAGGAGCATTTGGACAACCCTTTCAGGCATCTCAGGGTGGGATTGTTGGGGTCTGTGCAGGGCCAGGACTTGGGCTCAATGATCCTTGTGGGTCCTTTCCAGCTCAGGATATTCTGTCCTTCTCAGACACTGAACAAATCCAGCTCAGAAAGGTAAGTCTTGCCCCCAGACCTTCTGTTCAAGGGTGCTACATAAACTGAGTGAATATGTCCTTATTTTAGCACCCTACTTCTGTCTTGTGCCATGTTCTGCTTCCTTGGACCACCTTGGGATCCTGCAAACCTCAGAGGAAACCAGCTGGTAACTGGAACCTTCTGCCTAGATGTGGGGAACATGAAAAGGCTGGAATCAAAATCACCCTATGTGGGAGTAACAGGAGAGCAGAGATTTGATAGGACCTGACTTTCAAAAACTGGAATCCATTTTAGCAGCCAGAATTAACAGACAGCATAAATGCAACCACTTCAGCTGTTTACCAAGTGACTGGTGCATACAAATCAATGATGCTCAGTGTCTAAATGCTAATGTCTTCATAGACTATGCAAGCACAGATTTGCACCTACGAGTGGAAGCCACTTCCTTTAAACCTTAACAAATGTGACCGAGAGAAAGGAAAATGAGAAAGGCAACATGAATATTTCAGGGTGTGCATCCTGAACGCTTTGGTGCAGCTGCACAGCTCCAATTAAATTCAATAGGAAGCTCACATCCAAAACCCTGAGCAATGCTTTGAAAAGTCTGAGGGTTTGATGTCAGAGGATGGCTCTCAGAGTCAACTGCCTTTGTTCAGCAGAAGCCTTCAGAGAAGAATGAAGCACAGTCTCTCCTCTTATAGAAGGAGGAGGCTGAAGAGAGCAGGAAAGGAAGAAGGAAATTCAGAATAGACATTGATATAATTCTTTCCAGCTCAGTATCTAAGGAATCGTACTGACACTATTTGAAATGGAAATGATGCAAAGAGGTCAGGCTTTGGCTTTTCTATTACCATCATCAGAGATGATTCAGAACAATTTCCATTTTCTTTGAACTAGTAAAGCCCAATCGGATGAAGGTAGCTCCTGGATAAAAGGATCAACCACTGATCCAATTCTAATCAGCACAGTGATAATTCTCTTACCTCCAGCAGGATTAATTTATTGTTCGAATAAACAATTTGGTTCATCTTTTGGAACAGCTCAGAGAGCCCAGATGCCTTTGGACAAGTGTCAGTGCTTTATTGTGGAGCAGGGTGTGCTTTTCAAGATGCTCTCATGGTTATCTCCTTTACCTGGGCTTTGGTTCCCATCACAGCCTGTGCTTGGCACATCCCATTTTATCTTGGGATGAAATTCGACTGGAAGATAGAGTCCAGGAGCTCACCTGGACCCTCCAGCAAACCAGTCATGCTACAGCCACCTGAAATAAATCCTCTAAAATGTGTGGACTGGGGCCTGAACCTGCAGCACTATTTTGCTCTACAGCTGTGTCTGCCTTGAGACTCCTGCTCATTAATATGTGCAGAACCCTCATGGCCTCCTGAGCATGGTCACACATGTGTCCAGACTCACAAAGAGTTTACATTAAAAAGCACTGCAGATGCTGGAAAATCATCTTTCTTTTATATATGATGAGTTGGAGTCTACTAATGACTGTGCTGATTTGCAAATTTCCAATTATAAAGGACCATTTAGACTAAACTGTTTCTAGCAGGAATCACATAAACTGCCATATTCCCCTCAAACACGATAAGTGACAACTTTTTGTCTCAATATTTTTGCTCTGAAGATGTTTTCTCTTTCCATAATTTTCAGTAATTTGTGTTATTTCGTGACATGTCTGTGGCATCGTATCTACATATCATTACTTCAACTTGTCATGTCACATTCCACAAGGCTGCTTCTGCCATGTCAAATCATCACAGAGCAGAGCACTTGCTTTTCTTTATCATTAAGGGCAGCTGCTACTCTGCACAAATTGAAACATCAATATACTGCAGAAAGGTTCCAGGCTGCTGGAAACAGTTGCTCCTGAAATTAGTACACCAAACGCTTATCTTTTTTTTTTTTTTCCCCTTGTTCAAAGTGTTAACCTATATCACTTCAACACAAACAGGAGGCATTTTGTTCAAAGAAACAAAGTGAAGGGGATTCAAATATCCAGAGTCTGGTTTTGAATGCCTAAACAGACAAAAAGAAAGTGAGAGAAGGTCATATTTTTAGATACTTTTTGTACCTAACAGTACATGGAGAGACCACAGAAATATCAATTGTAGTCATAGAGGAAGCTTTTGACATATCTGGAAATTCAAGCTTGCATGATTTGCATCCCACTGCAGTGCTTTAACCATACAGCATTCATCCTGGCACAGCTACGAGTTAGATGAAGATAAAAGAGGAAAAGAGAGAAGTCAGGAAGATTACACACACCAGAGTAATTGTTTATATTTCAATATTTCCCTGTCAATTGCCCAAGTGGAGTTGAATAAAATGGTATTCAGGGAATAAATCTCTTCTTAGATATCGTCAAAAGGGTCGTAAATTCCAATTCCCTTAGAAATCTCAGTCTCGGGGCCTTAATTCAGGCCTAGGAGAGTTGCAGGCACCAAACACTGTAGATTAGCCCCAGTTCAACTTTTGAGTGAACAAAGATGTCAGAAGAGATCAAATGCATTATGTTATGCTGTAGAGGCAAGACAATGGTTGAAGCACTGTGCAAAATCATCAGTGCAGGGACCTGGTGAGTACAAGTCCCATTTGACAGGGACATGCTCCAGTGTGCACACAACTTCTCCTGGAGTGTTCCAGGCTGCAGAGTGACTGCAGGATGCAGGAAAAGCTGTAATTCCCTCCATCAACATCCCATTCAAAACACAAGCAACAGCAGCATCCGTGACTGGAAGACAAGGCTTACAAAAGCTGCAGCCAGAAGAAAAATGAGAGGAAAAAATGAAGTTGCATTTGTTTGCAGGAGCAAACAGGCTAGGAGGACATAGCTTAAATTTACGTTTGCTCTCTTTCTTTTCCATGCCAAAGATATGCAAAGAATGGAGGATGGGGAAAAGCAAGTTTATGGCCACAGCCTCTTTCCAACAGCTTCTCAAAGAAGTAAAATTTAGTTTTACATTAAGTGCTCTGCAGTACTTGGATCACAAGTTCACAAGGGCATGGAAGTAGTTTGCATATAAAATAAATAAGCAAATAAAGCAGAGGGAAACTCATGAAAAGAGAAATTTGGGAAAGCAAACACAGAAATTTGGGAAAGACAGAGTGATCAGATGGTGGAAAGTGTCTTCCACAAATAGCTTCACCTCTCCCTTTCTCCCCTTCCAAGTCCAAAATATGGACCGAACATCAAAGTAACAGACACTAATCCATCATAAAACATTCCTTTTGATTGCTGGCAGGGAAGAGAAGGGACCTGCAGCTTTCCTCTGCAGACAGGGTTCAAAGGCAGCCCTCTGAAGGAGCAGTGGCACAGAGCAGGTGTTGCTCCCCATCAGGGGTCCCTGGGTACCAGCTCTGCTCTGCCCAGGGGCTGGGACATCCCAGTGGCACCCAGTGTGGGAGCAGCCGTTCCCAGATGGGGAACATGCCAACCTCTTTGATCCCAAAAGCTACTGGGAAATAGTTTAGGAACATTACCAGGATTTTCCTCCACTAGCAAAGAAACTCAAAAGCTACACAGTCTGAGCAGCAAGAGAAGCCTGCTTCAGCTTTTTTTTTTTTATTGGATTAGAAAAACACTGATTAAAAGTCAGTCTTACACGTCAGTTTAAGGTAACCTTCTTTTGCACTCTCTTTCTCAGCAGACAGCAACACTACCTTTGAAGATAACCATTCATGCATAAAATTACTAATAGAGACCATCTATCTGACAAATGTCTGTTCCTTAATAATTTATATCACTTGAGCTATTTTCAAAGGTTAGTCTTACATTTAAAATTACAGTTCTGAATAGGTCAGCCTGTTACTTAAAGATAAATTACTCCACCTCTCCATGTTACAGTGTTGTGTTTTGATAATGACAGGCTTTTTATTCCCGTGCTTTCCTCTTCCTTCTCAGAATCAGTGTAGCAAAGTAGCAGCACAACCCACCTTGCCCACACCTCCTTGTCATCCCATTTTGATTCTTTTTTGACTAAGGCAGTCTGGACATCAGATCACAATCCTTTACCTGCTTTTAGCAAAGACTTAGGGAAGACTCAGCACTCCGGGCTGAAAAGATGAATCAATGATGCGTGAGAGGACTGAGCTCAGTCCTGCTGTGTGTGAGCTAAAATGCTGTATAGCCAATGCTATTACATTCATAGTAATTAAAGGATAATTTCTGCTCTCCTCTAGATAGATAAAGCAATAAAATGACAATGTTTAAAGAGAAAATGCCAGTGTAATGTTCATGCATTTAGCAACTACCCAGGAGATATGTACTGTAAATATACTTATAACAGAGAAGTTCCTACTGTTTTATATAAGGAAGCATTTTTTGCTGATAATTTCATACCACTGAGTAGTCTGGAAAGTTACTGGACCACAGACAACTTACTTTTTTCTTTTTTGAACACATGGTATTGGTATTTTTCTACGATTGTGAAGAACTGTCAGGTTATAACAGTTTGTCACATATCTTATTACAAATACATTTCTGAACTACTGAGGGTGAAAAGCTCTTCTCGGGCACCCCAGACATCTGCACACCAGATCAGTGAGCCTGTCTGTTAGCTCAGCACTAGCAGGAGGGAAGGAAAAAGCAATGTCTGGAGTCTGTGGGCATTCTGTGTTAGCTGCAGGAGCAGAGGTCTCCAGGAGCAGTGTCCAGCAGCAGGAGTGCCAGGAGAGCAGGGACATCCCTCCAGCACAGAGCTGCTCTCACGTCTGATGTGGTCTGAGACAGGACACGCTCCCACCCTGCACAGACAGCACCTGGACAGGGAAATTGAGATGGAAAGCAGTCCTGGGGAACAGACCCCAGGGAACTGCTGGGTCTTGTGCAGCAGTCCTGTGGGATTTCTCCAAGCTGTGCTCCTGATGCAATAGCTCAAGTGGAATAACTGGCCTTTGTGTTGCAGATAAAAATGAAATTGGAATCTGCATGACATATAGGATGGTTTATAGTTTTTGGGCCTAGGAGGGTCTGGGTGTCCTTGGAGAGCTGGAGAGGCTTTGTTGTGTGTGTGTGAGCATGAGAGAACAGCACTGAACGAGCTCCAGGGAACTGCAGAGTTACACTGGGCAGTGCATGATCGGAAAAATATAAAATTTAAAACCTAAGGCATCATCTCCCTGCCCCTATTGCCCCCTCATACTTAAACCTTGAAAACAAACTCAGAGGTCCACTCTCTCTCCCATGAAGTCAACACAGTTAATGGAATTGTCTCTATCGTTCCTGGGCCGTGCACCACATTCTCCCCAGCATTAATCAGTTTAGAAGTAATACATCCATTCCAAATGTGATTTCCTGAGGCCCCTTCTGAAGTAAATGCATGTATACAATATGTGTATATGAAGAGTTAGAAGTCAGCAACTCCAATACAGGTACTTCACAAACAAACATCAGGTTCCAGGCACAAATACCAGCAGCTACCCAGAGGCAAATTATTCACAATGTTTTGTGATAAACAAATCAGTGATACATAAAGATACCAACCAACCCCAGCTACAAAGATTCCAAATCCCTTTTGCAGATGCCAGCCAGGAGAGAAGAGCCCAGCCCAGCATATGAACAGCTGCCAGGGTCTCAGGACAGAGGAGCTTTTGTCAGTGCAGCCCATTTAATGTGCAAACTGTAACAAGGGACTTTCAGAAAATGTTGACACCGCTGTGAGTATCAACAGGACAATTCCTCTGATGCTCAGTGTGTCCTTTACCCACCCAGGGTGTAAGGGCTGACTTTCCTGAAGCATTTGTCTCCTGTGTGACTCCTCCTCTGCATCCCTTCCCCCTGCAGCCCCCACTTGGAGCATTACATTGCTGTGGGTGTACCCAGTACCCCAGGAACAAAGTGCTTCCTGCTCCACAGAGAGCAAACACAGTTCAGGCTGAACTACAGATCTGTTATTTCAGACCCTGGGCAATAAATGATTCACAAAGAAACAAAGCAGGCTTCAGATGGCCCTAGGGAGACTACCAGAGGTAGAGTAAGAGAAAGAATGGATAAAATGCATATTCTTTTTTTTTTTTTTCCTAACTAGATATTAAAGACTGCAAAACTTGGTGTATACCATTTCCAGCTGTTCCATGTATCTGCAGAGCCTCTGTTTACACTGGGATCTACCCCAGTGCAGGGGTTCAAGAGAGGCAGGAGTGGTGTAGGAAGCTGCAGCCCACAGGGCAGGACTGGACCAGTGCAAAAGATGCTTTTACTCCATTGACAAATGTGAATTGTCATATTCAGTCCATCCATTACTATTTCCTTGTAGATGGTTGTGACATCTAATTCTTTCAGGGCTTGTAAAGCATGAAAAACCCTATATCTTCACCACAATCTAAAACATTTAACATGTTTTAAATTATATGGGTTACCCCAGATCACCTTCCCCAGCAAGAAACTAATTCAGACTGCCTTAAATACAGCCTTTTTAGCAAACTGTGACCAATGAATCCACCTTTCTTACTTCAGAGTGAACTCCTGTTCTTGACATGGAAGGATATAGTAGCTACAGTTAAAAAAAATGTCAACAACAACAACAACAACAAACCCATACAAACAAAAAAATCCCACCCCAAATACCATTGCATTATACAGCAAGAAACATGTCTATACATCTGCACACATAAGGGAGTCCTGACTCCATGCTCTAGCTTTTCTTTGCTAATCTATTTTAGCAAGAGCTGGACAAGACAAAGCCTGATGCCTGCGATCCTCCCAGTCCAGGTGCAGTCTCATTTTTCAGCCAGCAATCCCTTATTTCCTGAATCTAGAGCTGTTCTGATTCTCCCAGCTTGGGGCCCCACTGGCCTTTCCTTTGCCATGACACTTGCTGTGTGATTATCTACATTTGCTCACTTGTTCTGTGATCATCCAGAGGCCACACTGCAGGATCTTTGTTGCTTTAACATGCACCAAATCCCATCAGTTCCAGTGCTGTGGCTGGCAGGGCAGGCTCTCATTCCTTAGTCACCCTCTCAAATGCCAAGGCACTGAGTTGCCAGCGCTGTCTGATTGCACCCAGAGCCAATTACATCAACCTTCTGCCAACCTGGGGCTTATCTGCTCCCAGGAATTAATTCCTGTTTTGCTGCAATGCACAACCAAAGTTTTAAGTTCCTTGGCCAATTTATTACAATTAGTCTTTCTGCAGCACGTTTGGTCTTTATAATTATCCCGCAGAGGCTGTGGTTCTGAGAATTGCTCTGTTCACTCCTCTGCTTCCCCAGTTCCCACACTTTAAAGGAGAGGCAAATATTACTTTTTCACCCCCTTTCCCCTTCTGTACATGTAAATCAAGCAAGCTGAAGCAGCACTCCGTGCTTGGTAGTGTGGCACTGAGGGTGGGAAATGAACTGACAGGCTGGCAAAGGTGCAGCTCAGTGTCTCCACTTTGGGAAGTTTATTCACAATAGATTTCCTTTGATCAAATCACCTTGAGTTGGTTTGTCTGTTCACTTTCTGTTCTCACATAACAGAGCAGCCCAGTGCTGTTCTGGTCTGAGGGACAGGGGGAAAAACATCTGATGCCTTAGGTTTTAACTTTTATATTTTTCAAATCCTGTACTGCTAGGGTAACTGAAGTTTTCTGTAGCTTGTTAAGTGCTGTTCTCTGTGCTAAGATAGACATAACAAAACCTCTAACTTGCCCTCCAAGGACAGTCAGAACGGGAGCTATAAACCTTCATCTTGGGAAGAGGAGGGCAAGCCTGGGGGAAATCGCATCATTGGCTGAGTTCTGCTTGGTGAATTTATGTTGATATAAAAGTGTGAAGAACTCGTGAGCTGTCATTGTCCATTTTGGGATGCACTGAGGCAGGAGCCTCTGGAGCCCAAAGTGTGCACCTGAAGGCCAGTCAAATAAATATGACTTTTTATCTTTATTCCTGTCTAGTCTCTGTTTCTAAGGCATCACATCCACACAAGGAATTTACCCACAGAGCTTTCCAGATTGCCCCCCATGGATAATCCTCTCCAAGGGGGATGGGGACCCCTCTGAAGGACAGCCTGACATCACCTTCAGAGGAAGAAATTCACTGAACTCTTCCTTTCACATCTGTTAGCATCTAGATTTACTTTCTATGAAAAGTGGTGGAAACAGCATTAGGGCATCAGTCCTGCTGGGAGAGAGAAAGAAGGAATTTATAGTGTTTAAATAAGGAAAAATACTTCAAGGGATGTCTCTTGAGGCTGACAGGTGAGGTAGGCTGACACAGGGCTGTGAGTTAAGGATTTGTGAGAACCAAGCTCCCGTTAGTTCCCAGGTTAGCAATCCCTTTTTCTTTCTCTGCAGAAGACAAAGGACTGGATGGATTCTGAGGTGGTCCTCAGCAGGACCTCCCTGGTAGACAGCAAGGGCAGCTGCCCTGAAGACAGGACTGAGAAATCTACTTTCCCTGAAGTTTCACCAAAAGATGATGGGCTGAACCATGCAAAGTCCTGATGCTGGCCCAATTTTACCAAAAACAAAATTTCATTGCCTCTGGAACAGAAGATTTATTTACCTACATTACTTAAGTCAAGACTTAAAAAGTATCCAAAATTCTCTAAGGGACTGCCAAGCATTACATTTATTTATGCATAAATTACACATGTGCAGGGTATTTTGGCTGTACCTATTCCCCTTCCTGATCCTTTTCTCAATCTGAGAACAAACCTCTTAGTTTCTAGCCTCCCCAAGATGTTACATGCAAGCTCACCAAGAATACAAGTTATTTACCCTGTGGCATTTGAGGTTGCAGACCCAACTCTATGAAGTCTATAGTAACCCTAAGCATTTTCACAGAGAAACCTATGGCCATGCCAGGCAGGTGTTCCTCAAAGCCCTCAAAAAATTATCAGTGTGAGTCTTGCCTGTTGCTTTTATTTCCTGGAACGTTTCATTTCATGGCTGCACAACACACACGAGTTTCTGGGGAAAGGACCGTGCTCACATTTGGGATCTGTTTGTTTCTCTGAGGATGTTTTGATGCAGCTGTCTCAGCCATTTCACCTTCAACTGGCCCCCTTTCCACAGATGACCAGTCATCCAAAACACCAGAGAGATGTTAAGCCTCCTTGATCTAAGGGGAGCGGATGAAAAAGGACATGATGCAGGCAAATGTCACATTTGTGTCACTGGCTGAAGCTCTGCTGCCAGGATACATTATTCAGTACCTAACAGACCTCCTGATATTACTCTGAGCTGAACTCTCCTCAAAAGATCAGCCATCCGTGGCCTCCCCACAGCAGGGGGAAAGATTTGCTGCCACAACCCTGGGGTCAGAGAGAGGAATACTCACCCCTACGTGCCCACACAGCCCACGGAAATGCTTTACATGACAAGCAACACTTTTTTTCTACTTTTTTTCTTCATGGAGAATTCTCTGCAGTGGTCCTGTATCTGTATCTATAGAGATAAGGGAGTCCTGACTCCAGGCACTGAAGATAAGTTGGCCTCCTACTCTGCTTAGAAGTCTATGCCAATGAACAATATTAAAACATACTGGTTCTTTTCTCCCAAACATGTTATAACTGCTAAAATATTTGATGCTAACAAGGAGAGAGCAGAAGCAGCTCTGTCAGCTCAGGCCTTCAATCCTGGTCTTGCTTCACATCCTCACAGAGTTGGAGAGGGCAGTAGCTGTTTGCTGAGCAGCCTTTCCCTATGCTCTGAATATGCAGGTACAGATAGAGCAGGACACAATCATCTCCTGCCCAGTGCACAGCCTCACCTCCCATCAGACAGAGGGAAAAGATACTGGCAGGCTCTGATCAGGTTCTGCCCTCCTTGCTCCTCTTAACTGGCTCTCTGCTAGAATCTGTTTTGGGGGTAATGGAAAGGAAAATTGAGTTAGACCTTTTTAAAGGGTTTGCTAATGAATTTATTCATGAAAGACTGCAAGGCCTGAGTTTTCCATCAAACACCACCACAGGCTTAGTTAACCAATACTCACCTATGACTTCTACTAGAAAAGCCAGGGGGCTGCATTCTTATTGTTTCAGTAGCTTTTTACACATCTTAGCCATGTACTGCCCCTGGAGAGCACCAGACCATCTTCCCCAGTAATGAGATCAACACCAGAGAAGACCCTGGCACAGTTTATGTAAATCCTAAACTTCTCGTACTTCAAGACATCTCCTTTGCAACTGCAAGACACCCCAAGCCGAAAAGCTAGAGCTTTCCATTCCATTCTCTCATAGTTTTCAAGAGTGTCTAGAGATACAAAAATATCCACTGCTATTTGCTCTTTTTGAAATTTAAATTAAAAACTATTTTAGCCAGCCAGTCTGTATTGGGCATAAGGAACATATTTCAAATATATACCAGAACAAAGACTGGTAACTGTGGGGCTGGCATGCCACACAATCTGTTATGGAGACCTTTGGGGACTGCAAACTCAACCACTGCGTCACAGTGAGGCCAAAAGGCAACACCTGGGTCACAAAGGCACAGGAAGCCATACAACAGGCATGCTGCTTCTGAGATCAGAGCCAGCAGACCTTTTACTTTTAAAATCTCTCATAGTGTTGCAGCTGGAGCTCCCAGCACACAAAAAGCTTTATGACTAGATCCTCAGCCCAAACCCTTCTGGGTGTGCTCCAGTCACAAAGTGCTGAGGAGAGAAATTTTATTTTTGGTTATGTGTGTGTTACATCTGTCCCAATCCAATGACAAGGTGCTGGCCAGGCACAGCCCAGAGATGCTTCTGTTCCCAGCTAGACAGCCCAGCTCAGACTCTAAGGTCACCCTCATAAAGCACACTAGTTGAGCAATAAAATTGTAAAACTGTGATGGGGTGACCCTGGCTGGACACTTGGTGCTCACCAAAGCTGCTTGACCATTCCCTTTCTCATTTGGACAGGGGAGAGAAAATACAGTGAAAAGGCTTCTCTCCCAGCCACAGATGTGCAGGTTGTTTCCCCATCTTCTTCAAAACATAGAGCCAGACCCATTCTTCTGAGTTACCTTTGCTGCCATAGGACTCATCCACTGTGTGATCAGAACAGAGCACATGACACATATAGGAAGGTTGGTCTGATGCCTTAAATGCCTACCTAGAAATAGAGACTAGACAGGAACAAAGGAATAAAGGAGGGATTGATTGGAAAGGCCTTCAGAGGTACACTCTGGGCTCCAGAGGCTCCTGCCTCAGTGCATCCCAACATGGACAAGGACAGCTCCCGAGTTCTTCCCACTTGGATCTCAGCATCAATTCCCCAAGCAGAAGCCAGGCAAGGATGGAATTTGCCCAAGCTTGCCCCCCTGTCCCCAAGATTGTGGTTTGCAGTTCCTGGGCCTAGGAGGGTCTGGGTGTCCTTGGAGAGTTGGAGAGGCTTTGTTGTGTGTGTGTGAGCATGAGAGAACAGCACTGAACGAGCTCCAGGGAACTGCAGAGTGACACTGGGCAGGGCAGGGTTGGAAAAATACAGAAGTTAAAACCTAAGGCATCATCTCTCCACCCCTATCGCTCCCCACACTTAAACCCTGATCTTCCATTCCTCTTGGTTCTAGTTCCTGGACCCATTCACGTGCATGTGGCAGCAATAAAGCACCACGTGGAGCCCCACACAAGAATCTTTCCTGGCTCCCTGCCGTTGACTCTTGTTTGGAGCTATCCCAGTGTGTGTGTGGCTTCGCCAAGTGGCTCTTCCCTGCTGAGACACTCTGGGAAGGCTGCACCACCACCACACCATGGGTACAACAGACACACACAGGTGAGTAATGATAGTGATGCCAGAATGATTTTTTGCCTTTTCTTTTATACCCCTCTCACACACTCTTTTATAGTTTTATGTATTCTTAGTGCTTTTAGCCCCACACTTGTCACTCCCCAAGGCTGAGAACTCAGCTCAGCCCCACGGCACTGTTAAACCAGGAGAGCAAACATCCTGGGAGCCCCAGACACCAAGGGCCTCTCCAGAACACATTTGGGAACCTCAGCCAGGCCCAGCCAGGGGGAAGGTTCCTCACAACGAGGGCTTCACTCCAGCCTCTCATTGGGGAATCTTTGATAAATATGTGAATTTTGTAAGGCCTAGAATTGTGTGTATTTCAGTGTGAGGTGTGCATGCATTTTCAGGGCATTCCACCTGGACCAAGTGCTCTACCCCAGGATCCTGAAATAAATCCCGAGGTTAAAACCCCTTTCCCCCCTAAACTGTGTTTTGGTTTTAATTTTCAAGACCAGGAAAAGGCATCGATAGCAGTAATTAAGAAGATTGCTGATTTTCACCCCCACACCAGGTGTGGAGTTCTAGCTGTTCCCCTCTGGACCTCAGCTTCTGCAGTCAGGGAACTCCTGACGATGCCTGCAGCAGTGATTTATCTTTCTATCAGTGAATGCATTGGATGTCTCACTTCTTGCTGCCTGAGGACTGCAGCCCTCCATCCTAATCAGGAAGTTGCAGGGCAGGTAAGGTTCTCAGGTTTAATGTCTGAAAATCCTGAGCTGTTGGGGAAAAGGTTTGGTACAGGGAGTGGAAACGTCAGGGCAGACTGAAATGAGATGAACTGTCACAAACCTTCTCAAATCTTTTGTTTGAGATTGATAATTTCAATCAATCAATTGTTTGAGATTCTAAACAATTACAGTTTCGGTCAACCCAAGCCATTACCTTTAGCAGATTTTTTTATTATCTTGTTTGGGTGTTATTAAACACTTCTTGTTCTATCTTTTACTTTAAAAGAGTATACTTCAAATGTATCCAAGATTTACACTAATCTTGTTTGAAATAAAGTAAATTTCAGAAACTTGTTGAAACCAACAGTGAAGTCACAGAGTGGTCCAGAATGGTTGCAATGTCCAGAGGAGAGGGGCAAGCAGCAGGGAATGGCAGGAGGTCCAGGGAGAGGGAATGGGACAGTGTTTGCTGCTCAAGAGCCCTTCAGCCCTGCCTCAAGAGGGATTCAGCTGAGCTCTCCCCAGGCTCTTTCTTCCCAGAGACACATCCATGTCCAAGCGCAGAACCAAGCCTGGAATGAGGTCCCAGGCAATAAGTTTCTGCCTCAAAGTCATGAAAGACCAAAAAAAAGCTGGATAGCCACAAGACCTCGTGGCACAAAAAACACAACCACAGCACCAAGACGTGAAAGATGTAAAAAGACAAATCTGAAACCTTTGGCAACTTTTCCTCCATCAGGCAAACAGATATTGGCATCTATGTCTGCTCAGGCTTTGCCTGGTGAATAATTGATGCATTTCCACGTGTTTTTGTTCAAAACTGACTTTGAAGTTCCAATATTTCCTCATACAGCTAAGGATTAGAAGTGGATAATTGTGATTTTTTGTAATCAATGAAGAGTCTACATCTACAGAGACTTAGAAAGTTAAAAAAGAAATGAGAAAGGAAGAGTGAAAGGAAAAAAAAGGCATCTCTAATAACCGTGGCAGGAACTAGACAGACATTTCCTTCACACTGAGCTGTCAGTAAGTAAAAACATATTGTGGCAGGCTGTAGTTTACCTATGCTTGCATGCAGGCATCGCAGGCTCAGTGGGACTAATTATGAAAATATGATTATAATGGATTAGTAATTCTGTCAATCAGACAGATGCATATGGTAACAAAAGAGCAATGGGTAAAAATGCCACAGGACAGGAGATTTTAATGCTGTGGGTTAGTACCAAAAGCATGTCTCATGGGAGAAGAAAGATTTGAGTTACTCTGGGGGAGAATTGCTGGGATTGTATATTAAAAAGAAATCATGTATCAGATCTATGGCTTGGAAAAGCATTAAAACCAGCTGTAAAGCCATTTTTACCCCTTCTCTCTAGAAGTGGTTCTGACAGACTTGGAAAAGGGGTGATTTCAGGCTGCACTTAAAGTTTGCAGGCAGAACTGGCAAACCTCAGCACTAGATGGGTCTGCTCAGTCAAAAGAAATGGCGACATCTCAACCACCAAGGACATTTTCACTCATTTTTGAAACCACATTCTAGAATCAAAGAACAAGAAAACCTGGGGGAAACATCGCAATTGGAAACTGGAGAAGAAGGAAGTGTCTTTGAATCAGTTTCCTCAGTGGATATTCTTCCCTTTCCTCCTTCCCCCATGCCTGGTTTGCTATTCAGAACCCTGCAGGAGGGGTGGACTGTGGTCAGGATGTCTCAGGGAAGGCAGCTGAGGACCTGCCCCCTGCCTCCTTTTCTGTATAAAACACCACAAGGTAATTTATCCTGTAAAACAATGTGATGTTTGTAAATAACTGCAAGCACTTCAAACTCCACTCCCTGCTTTGCAGCTCTGCCAATACATGCCCCAGTGGCCTGGCCAACTCCTGGTGTATTAACACAGGTTTTTCACAGGTTTTGTTGCTGGTTTGCTCAGGGGGTCTGAGGAAGCTCCTGTGTTTATGGGCCAGTCTGGAAGGCAGTTTTGCTCCAGAGGAAGCAGGCACCTCCTGGCTCAGCCTCCACAAGCCAAGGGCAGCCAAGTGCAGCTGGGATCAGATCCATCTGCAGCTCCCCAGGAGGCTTGGGAGCACTGTCATCTGGAAAAGGAGGAGGCTACAGCTTCCTTGGCTTTCTCCTTTGTACTGGGGAGGGTGGGCATGGAGGGGTCTGGGAGACTAATGGGAACCAGCTGATATAAAGCCAGCCAGTTAAAGTCCTCCTCCTAATCCTGGAGGGCTGCCTCAGGTACTGGCACCAAAGCTGAAGGATGAAGAATTTGTACAGGAACATTGACCATAGAGCAGGACTGTGACAAGACACTGGAAACAGATCAAGTGAAGAGGAAAATGTTTGTATATTCTTGGTCTTTCCTTTGACCTGCCACTTCACAGGTGCTTCAGTAGGCTCTGTACCACTGGCTGAGGGGACAGAAAAGGGAAACACAAGCCCTAAATGGAAACCCAGAGAATAACTGAGAATAGTTTTGCACTGTCTTGTGATATCACCTTGTTTTTCCTCAAGTAAAAGTGCTATTTATTCATTGGAATTGCTCTGAAATGATTCCTAAACTGGATTCGGGTATTGGGTATGAGCCAGTGGCATCTCTGCTAGGATGGAGAAGAAAGAAAGGAGCAAGGTGACACAGAGTCAGCAGCTAAATACATAATAAAAAAGTGCATATTCAAATGGAGGATCAGCTTAATTTTGAATATAATTCCTATCCTGCAGCCTAGCAGGTAGAGACACAGAGTTTATGCTGGTAAAGGCACAATACAACAAAGCCATCAAAATCAGAATGTCCAGCCCATAAAGGTGTGCTCCAGGCCCCAACCTAAACCATTGACCAGCAGAAGTGCCATCAGGAAAAGAAAAAGAAAACAAGAAGGCAATAAAAAGATAAATCCCATACAGGTGAGAACAAAATCCATCTGCTTTGACTGGGACTTCTCTTCCCCTTCAGCCAAGGGAGTGATTTGTACAAGGTGATTGTAGCCTGTGATTTGAACTACAAACAGATGGTTCCCTGCAAAAACCTCACTGAAAACCTATTTGAAAACAAAGACTGTGGAGAGAGAGGAGGAACCAAGGCACAGTGGATGGACCCTGAGCACAAGTCTCCTTGCTGTGAACACCTTCTTTCACCACTTTGTGCCACAAAAATCCCATTGCTTCGGCAGCAATAGGCTGAGCCTCAGCTCAGGTGCTTCCTTGTGATTTCCTTCCCTACTGACACAAACAAATGAATTGTCAAAAGCAAGAACATACAGAACTTCAGGATCTACAGTTTTGAGCAGATTCTTGGGCCATCAGTTCCAATTTGTGCTTGCTTTCATGCACAAGTGGGTGAGCAGTAAGCACAGGTGGGCTGTCACTCTTGTAGAATAACTTCCTTCCACAAACAAGTTTCTCCCTGCTAAGCATTTTCGGAACCTGCTACTTATTATTTGTCCCTAAATGAGCAGTTGAGGGCCCCTACGTGACCTGTGCTGTGATTACAAGGGCTTTCCCTGAGCTTTGGTTTCAGATTAAGCAATTCACAAAACAGATTTTTTCTGCAGAAGCAGAATGGCTGCTGCTGGAGGGGAAGAAAAAAAAAATTAATTCAGCTCATTTTGAGAGATCACTGTGGTTCAGAGGAAAAGCCAACAAAGGGACCATGTAAGCAAGGATAAGCTGTGGCAAAACTTATTAAATATGATTGTTTGGTAAAATGCCATCATGCTGATAAGAGCATTTTGGATGACAGTGAATCCAGCTCGTGCATGGTGCCCTCAGCCCAGTAAAATTTGTGTCAGAGACAAACATTTAAAAATCCTTGCTAGCTTTTTGAACTCGTGGCAGGATGTTTGTCCCAGTGGTTGCTCAACATGCATTTACACTGCCCTCAAGTCCCCACCTGCCAATATCCCAGCACCGATTTGATTTCCAGGATCACAGGTTTGACTGCAAGTCACCCAAAGAGACCCAGCAAAGTCATTTGGACTTGGAACAGCCTGTGTTGCAAGTGGCTGCACCTGCAGCAGCTGCCAAGGAGTTGTTATGTCCACTGAACAAGTCCTTCTGAAGGCAGCAGGTTTACAGCTGATTTTAATAACTTGTGTGATTTAAAGCCTTGTCGTTTTTGTGCACCATGCTAACATGCTCTGGACTTTTACCTAATACAAGCAGAGAAAACAATTTAGTCTTGTGGAAGCTGATGAGGCAGATCCACGAAAGGAACAGGATCATTCTCCTGGCTAGGTATCCTCCTCTTTAGAAGGTGCAGGGACCTCCTAAATGGGTAACTAAAGGCTAATCTCTGATATCAGGGTCACTTTGATCAAGATGTGCCACCACAGGGTCTTTAGACAGCAGTTTAAAACTACCAGTTTTCATGAGACTTTCAGAAAGAAGATTCTCAACACTTCAGCTTTCCTCTCTCCACTGGCAATATGCCTGTATGCACTTAGAATTGGCCTATTTAGCCAAATCCAGTACTCTGAAATGATGGAGCAGTAGGATGTAAATAGTTCAGATGTTGATAATATCACATATTTCATTGTCCTGCTGAAAAGATAAATTCAGATTTCTCCTTGCACCGGCCTTCCCACATGTCTAATGAGACTATTTTCATGTACTTGGTGGCAGTCACTAGAGAGGTGATGGAAGGAGCCAATTTTGGGAAGGACATTGGAGATTAATCAGCAGGTGTTCTCCTCTCCATGTACATGTTCTCTGCTGAAAGGCACAAGCCCACTCAGAGCCCTGCTGCACAAAACCCCTGCAGGATATTGCAAAATGCAAGCCAGAGGCCAGCTGATTAGAAAGGCATTACAGCAGAATTGATTTCGGGTCTACATCTTACATTTCAAGTGAGCAGAGTTCAAAACCAAGCTTTGAAGGGAAACCAGCTCAGACAGCAGGGAACAGACACAAGGCAGGAGCTGTGTAGCAATGGACTCTGCTGTGGAGCTGGGGCTGGGCTCTGCCAGATGTGCTCAGAAACCACAGGCAGTGCCTCAGCTATTGGCCAGCACCTCCATCAGGTCTGAAATCCAGGCTGGGAACACGATGCTCCACCCCAGGGTTTTAAATCAGGTAAGGTAACACTTGACAACACTGCAGAATTTTCCCCTTTGAAGTCAATAAGGAATTCCCATCAACATTAAGGGATTCTTGAAAGAGTCCCAAAGCTGTCGTCTCGATTTGTGTTCACATCTGACTGTGTTAGAAAGGAACCTGGCAGCAGCACTCACCAGGAGTCCAATACTCCAGGCACGGGATAAAAACATACCTGAGAGCAACAGAGTTTGTCCACTAAACACAGAACTTCTAAAGGGCTCTCCTACATTAAGAATGTTATTTATAACTGCACCAGTTCAACTAATTCCATGGGTTTTAGGAAGCTACAGTCTTAACAACATCTGATCTAGAATTTCTTAAAGGAAAATGGCAATAACAAAAAATAAATATTCTCATGCAGAGACAATGTAGGAAATATCACCAGAAAAAAAAAATCACTGGAAATCAATAACTAATCCCCAGCCTCTCACCATGCTTTTTCTCTAAACTATGTCACCATACTTTTACTATTTTCCTATATATCACATTTCTTTAGCTCAGCAAACAGGAGATTTTCTGATATTTCATCACCCCGTGGACACAGCCACTGCCAAATTAATAGCAACAATACTGTTTCTCAAGGACAAATAAATGTATTTTGATGATATCTGAAATGGAAGGGAGGAAATAACCTTTGGTCTGAGATAAAGAAAAGAAAGCAGCATAAAAGAAGGTGCATAATTAGCAGAAGAGTAAAGATGTTTATATGATGAAAGAAGGTTTACTAAAGAAAGGGCTTTCCTTGAAGAGGTGTTTGTGTGCCCAAATCTGTCTGTTTTTCCTGTGCTATGCAGTCTGCTCAAACCTCTCCCTTCCCCTAAAACCTCTCCCAGCATCGTTCACTTCCTGAAGGCTGCCAGCATTTACCTCCCTGCCTTGCTGCTCTCCGATTCCAGCATTCCCCATTAAAAGGTAAGGTTTCCAGTTGCTCACAGTCACAAGACCCATTACTCCTGAGGCAGTATCCTTCACATCCTCTCTCCACCTGTTTCCTGTGTAACTAGCTCCTGCAGAGCTCACGGGGACTCCTGGCTTCTAAAGCCAAGGTCAGAGCCCTCCCACGCTCAGCAGTGTGGATGCTGATCCTTTCTCATCCCCTCCGCTCCCACCAGAAATTAGAATCAGGGAAAAACTCTTCTCTCTCATTTTTAAAACAGTTTTGTTCAGCTGGAGCTCTGCTACCGCCTTTCAAATGATGGCAACTGCTGGTAATTGAAGAAAAAGAAAAAAAAAAAAGGAGTTTATGACTCCAGTTGAGAGAAATAGCCCCTTATTTACAGGGCTACAGATCCTGCTATAGCCATGAGCAGCATTCCCCTCTTCCCTTCTCCCCAGGAAAATGGGACCACTGGCAGACTAAAGAAGAACCCTTCACAAGATGCATGGCAGAGTGTGCCTGCAGTTTGTCAAGGCAAAGTAAGGAAAAGATTTTATTGGTATCATTTTATTTCCAGTTAAGTCCCGTAAAATCAATCTCTGGGAAGTTCCAGCAGTTGATGTCTGCATTTACAGGCTAATGCAGGGAGCGGGCATAGCTGGGAATAGATAGCAGTAAAAAGAGACAGCAGCAATGCAAATTGGACTGAATCAGAAAATTATGCCCCGAGTAGCACCACTGTAAAAACAGCAAAGGCAGGGCGAGTAAAACAGAGACATCCCTGCCTACACCGTGGTTTGTAAATGCCGTGTGGGAGCAGGTGTGGTGGCAGGGCAGCACTGGAGAAGCAGCAGCCTTTCCTCTAGGAGATTGTTACAGGCTTTTGTGACTTAGTTTGTATCCAGAGACAGCATAGACCCCCAACTGTACAAAAATGCTTATGTATGCAAAGCTCCAACAGCATGTAAAAACCTCTAAACTTAAATTTTTCTCGATGAGTCCTGCTGCATTTTTGAAGTCATGTACAAAAAAAAAAAAAAGAAAGTCAGGTCTTTTCAAGTCTCCAGGTACAATTTGCTGTGCATTCCACAAATTCACTCATTCAGTTCAAATTGGACCTCAATCCTTTTGCTTTCTTTGCAGCTACGGAGCACGAGCCAAACACGCTGCAAGTTTCAATGTTCCATCCCCGCTGAGCAGGCACAGCTACAAAGCACTGATAACTCAGCCTTTCCCTTTAAACATGAAACAGCGTTTTTAGTCAGGACCTGTGGGCTTTTTCTTAGTTTGGATCCCATTTTAGCTGCTGCCTAAAGCAGAATGCCTGGAGCATAAATGAGAGGGCAAAAATCTAAGTCAGAGGTATTCTGCTAACTCTAATTTATATTTCAAATAACTAAAATCAAAACACGGGGAATTTGAAAGAAAAGCTGTGATTCTCAGGACAGCCCGTGGCCCAAAAAGGAGATGTAGCAGGGAGGCTGTGCCTTCTGCTGCCGTGGGGCTGAGTGGGACCACAAGTGAGGCCACACACAAGACGAGAATGTGTTTGACCTTTGAAATAATTCCCTCCTTGTGGAAGAAAAAGCTGATTTCACACCCACAAAAAGTGTTCTTCCAAACAGATAACGAATGATTTCAGGAGCAGAAATTGGAAATAGTCATGTAACTTATAGCAGGGATGGTTTGTGTGGGTCAGGAACAGAGAAAAATCCCTGTTGTTCTGCTTTCTTTTCTCTCCAGACCTTCCACATCCAAGAGGATTTGGAGGTTTGGTGCCCTGCTCCAAATGTGCTCTGAGCTGAGCTCTGTCCTGATCCCTGTCCTGATCCCACACCTCATCCCTCCCAGACAACCAGCTGCCTGCATTTGTCACACGTGGTATCCCAGGAAGAAAGTTCTTGGCTTCCATATAAATCCCCTCCTTCCTATCAGCAGCAGAGGTGAATCAACATCACACAATTCCTGGTTCTTTGGGAATCTCAGGGTGCTCATCTTTCCTCCACGAGTCAACAGGCAGGTGTCACCAGCTTTAGACATCACCTTTCAGAGCTTGCTCCATGCAGTTCTTGAGTTTTCTTCAGTCCCCTAAAGTCTTGGTTTTTAGCTCCTTATTCCATTTAGCAGCTGCCTCCTTTTTAAATGGAAGAACATAATTTTCAAACTTTTCCGAACAGCTTCATTTTTTATCCTCCTCCCAATTATACTGACCACCACTGGTTTTATTTATTTCTCTAATATCTCTACAGTACTGTAGCATGCAAAAATACAAACTTTACTTCTGCTCTTTCCACAGTACCACATTAATCTCCCTCAAAACTCATTTCACCATCCAAATAGATTATTTTTAAAAATTCAGTTAAAGGAATGATTCTGAAGTTTTATTTAATATTGGAAACATCATTTCATGGCTTGTTTTTTTAATGGTAAGAGTTTTTTACCAACCTCTTTCAGAGGAGGATACAGCAGCAAACAGCTGTACTCAAAACACAGCAAACACTGATAGTGCCACTGATGTTGTGGATGTGGCTGTATTTCCAGCAAGCACAATATCATGGAATAAATGCCACTTGCTGCATTTTTTTATGTCAATCTAAACATGTGTTTTTGTCACCAAGACAGAAAGGCTCTCTGCCTTTGGTGCTGCACCTGGTACAAGCCACCAGGACAGGCAGAAAGACACACCAGGGCATGAGTGAGGCTGAGACAAGGATGTTCCCACTGTACTGATACAGCTGCTTTGTCTTTCCAGATAAAAAATAAAAGCAAAACAACATTCTGACTGATTTTGCAAAAGCTGGGCTAAGCTTTTTCTAAGTCAGAGATCAACTGCTCTTGCCCAGCATAGAGCTTCTTTCAGAACTCTCTCACAAAACCTTAGCTCCTTCTCTAAGTTCTGCTGTTCTTAACACAGTGGCTTCAAGAGTTCCAACTGCCCAGCCATCCATGAGAGGCTGGGAGAAGGGAAAAGAGATGGAAAATACATCCTAGGCCCTGTGGTATTCATTTGTTATAAAGTTGGAAAAAGTTGAGTACTTGTGGCTATTGGACGTTCCAAGTTTATCAACGTATTTTCTCTTGCAATATTTAGCAGGATGAATTTTTAACCACAGAAAACACTCCCTACAAAATGAGCTTATCCCTAATGGCTCACAACTTGCAGATGTGAGCAAAGAACAATCTTTTACTGCTGAAATTTTAACATTCCTTTGGGGGGTTCACAACAAATTGTTTTCCAGGTCAATTCATGCCCCTGCTCCGTGTGGTCCATAAAGAGTCCCACTGCTAACAGATGACTGCAATAATGTTACTTTTCTAATCAGGTCAGAGGAGGAAAAATAATCCCTTTAAAATGACCCTGACCAAAAAAAACCACGCCATAAATCTGCCTTGAGCTTCTAAACAACCTCAAGGAAGAAAGTGCACAGAGAGCTTCAGAATGAAAATATTCTGAGAAACTTTGGAGTCCTATGGAGGAAAAACCATAATTTCCTTCTCCTCACAGGCAAGGACTTCCCATAGTATCACTTTGCAATGGGATCTGTCTTTTACACCCAAAGCACACAAAAAAAAAAGACAACTAAATGACCACAGGACATCCCTAATAATTTGCATTTAGGTAGACAACAGCTTTCAACAACTTCCCTTTCCTTGGAGACATAAGGAAAAGATAAAGCAAAAAAATAGAAAAGGAAGAGAAATTATATTGGTCCATTTGACATTGATTCTGAATATTCATAATGCAGAGGTGCCCACACCCTGCATTGCTGCACTCACAGCTGCAAATAGAGGAGATTTTCAAATGCATAAGTGTCAGTGCCTTCAGTCACCATGGAGTACAAAGCACTCAGCATGCACCCTCCTCCTGGCCTGTTCAAGCAAATAGGCATCATGAAATAATAGATCAGCTTCTAAGGAAATAAATGCACACATTTACTTTCATACCAGCCCCAAGAAATTGTGCCATGTCCTGTCCGGACTAAATCAGGGCATGTAATACATAAACAGATAGGGTTTGTGCAAACAACATGAGAAATAAATAGTTATATATACAGACAATATCACTCTGAGGTTTTACAAGACAAATAAACCAAAGTTGTAAACACTTCTGAAAAATAATTAGCTCAGCAGTTTGCTTGGATCCTTGTGTCATTTGACAAGTCTGTAGTAAAACGAAGCAACCCCACCTCAAGCTACTTTTGGCTTTCTATCACTCTGAGAAGCCTTTTTGAATTTGTTAATATTTATATTCCTGCCCTGAGTAGCAGCTCCATTATGGAGCTAGGCTCCATTGGGCTGGCTGGTCTCCACACGGACTCCCACCAAAGGAACAGCTCGTGCTTAAAGTGCTGATTTTGATTTATTTACAGCTATTTTCTCTGGTCAGAAGGGGAAACAATTGTCTGAGCTGAATGCATGCTCAGCAAGTAACAACTCTTAGTCACATTAAGATGTTTTTACTCCTCAGCTAAGTGTTAAAAGTGCATGTTTTAAAGGAAGGTTGCTGCTGAAACGATTGAGCAGTGGAGGTGCCAGAAGTGACATCAATGTCTCAGGAAAGAGGGGTCTGTCGGATCTGCAGCTCAAGCAAACACATCCTATTTCCAGAGACAGGCTCCCACACAGCCCAGCTATTCAGGTAAGAGCTCACAAACCCTGGGCACCAAATATCTATGCCTCTTCTAGCCAAGCCATACCCACAGCCAGCTGGAAAATGCTTTTTTACAGACTAAACAGCCATGGAAGGTGTCATTAAATGTCCCTCCATTAACAAACTCCATTTCAGTCACTCTGCTGCAATGGATTTTTATTCCATTGAGCTCAGGAATATTCTACCCACCCCTCAAAAGAAGAGAATGTGATAATACTTAGTACAGCAGCCATTAATCTACATTTCCAGCACTGCTCTGAGCAGCAACCACAGCCTGCATTTACAGTGGTCTCCTAAAGCCTCCAGCAAAGCCAGTTGTGCTTGGTTTTGTGGCTTTTGGCTGGGTTAACTCTTATATTCTGTCCCTACTGTTCATTTTCCTGGGTTCTAACTCTGCTGTTGTAAGCAACCAAAGAAGCAGCAGGGTCCAAATGATAACTGGCCTTCATCTGCTCTCTTCTCTCTGCAAAGGCATTACACAGAGAAGCCTCAGGCACGTAAATACAGCATTGCTAAGTCACAGACAGCCCTTCACTGGCTGCAAGAAAGGATTACCAAATCTCAGATGGAAGGATCAGGTTTTGATTCAAGAAACAAATCGATGCATGAGCAAATGAAGAAGCAAACCAACTGGGATGATGTTAGAGAGGTGACTCATTCAACCAACACCCTTTTAGCAAGGCAGAAGACCTCCCTGTAAAGTGAATTCCCTTCTGGATTATTGCCTCCCAAAGCAATAACCTAAATCCATCTAACATTTAAGCAAAGGGATATTGGATTTGACAGATCAACAATGATCCTGTTTGTCTACAGAGTTATAAGGTCACTACTGAAGACCCAGCTGAGAAAAGCAGGTGCCTGTGGAAAGGAGCCAGATATCACAGGGTAGCTAAAGGAGATTGACCTTCAAAGGAAACAAAAGATATTAAGAAATCATCAGGGCAGAAGCAGACCCACAGGAACCAGCAGTTAGTTCACTTTTCATTGCTAATAAGAGATACAGTAAAACCTGTGTCGTTCTGCAGTCATTTGTCAGGAGTTGGTTTTGTGGTTTTTTTTCCCTCAAGGTGAAGATCAGCTGACAGATCTCACAGTCCAAACACCATGAGGCAGTCACCATATAAAATAAACCCTCCTTCAAAGCAGAAATCAAGCAAACAGTCCAGGTTCAAGAACCTCCAAAACCCTTTTTCCAATCTCACCCACAGCCAAGCAATTTCCGATACCATTAATTGGTTTAAATTCATTTACACATTTAGGGGTATATTTTTTGCCTCATACACCTATCATATTGTGTTTTGAACATATTAATGGGGAATGTGGCTATAGGAAACATGTGTGTTTTTAAACTTCCTTTGGGTGACAAGAGGCATGTAGCAGCAGGAGTGTACAGGATGGGAAGAGCACTTTGGTCATTTTTTGAAAAAGAAGTCATTGGTCTCCAGGTTAATAACACTCGCTGGTAAAATCTGCTGCTGGTTCAGGCAAGTTCCAACCATAACAAATGGTCATGGTAAGGAGTGACCTCTGAAGTGCTCTCAGAGGACTGCTGAAATCACCACATCCTAGCTGGATACTTGAAATTGTCATCAGACCTTAAAACTCAGCTGAAAAACTCCACAAATGCTGCCAGGACCTCCAGCCTTCCAGATCACCTGCTGTCTGCTGTGATAAACACATCTGAAGTTTTCAACATGGACTGCCAGCCCTAGTCTACTCTGAAAACCAGGAACCTGGTACCTAAACCCAAAAATCCCCATGAGCTCACACAGTGTCTCCCTGCTCACTGCCCTGCTCTTTACAGAAGCAACAGACACAGGCAAAGTTTTGAGTTCTGCACATGCTATAAACACATGGAAGCAGCCTCTGCTTTTCTCAGCTGCTTTCACTTCCAGCACTCCAGGTGATGCCAGAATGATTTTTTGGGGTTTTTTTTTATACCCCTCTTACATACTCTTTTATAGAGTTTTATGTATTCTTAGTGCTTTTAGCCCCACATACTTGTAACTTTCCAAGTCTGATAGCTTAGCTGAGACACACTGTACCATTAAACTAAGAAACTAAACAATCTAAAAGCCTCAGACACCAAAGTCCTCTCCAAAGGATATTTTTGTAAACTAAAATAAGCCCATTGAGAAAGAAAAGTTCCTCAAAACAGAGAGTTCACTCAAGCCTCTTGTTAGAAGATCTTTAATAAATATGTTAATTTTGCAAGGCCTATGATTGTGTGTATGTGGGTGTAAAGACTGCATGCACTTTCAGAACATTCCACTAGGACAAAGTGCTGTATCCCAAGATTCTGAAATAAATACCAAAGTAAAAACCCCTTTTCCACATAAACCATGTTGTAGTTTTAATTTTAAGACCAGGGAAGGGCTTCACAGGTTTGGCAAAGATCATCTCCTGAGCTGCAGCACTCCTGCAGCAGTGGCTAATCCCAAACTAATACTGCCAGCATCACTCAGCACCTTACAAGCCTCATGCAAACATTGCTTCACCTTCTCAGGTAACTGCAGGACCTCCAACCTCAATGTGAAGAAATGAATTATCCAGCCTTGTGCAGACCTGGGAGGAGAGCTTAGGAAATTCCTCCATCCCCAGCTGCTGCTCAGATTCTTTTTGTCCCCTCCTCCAGCCTGGAAGGACTGAATTAAGAATTGCAACATTGCCTGCAGCTTTCTCAAATATGCTCTAAGAAAAAAAAAAAAAAAGGAGCAGGCAAGGCATTAAGTAGGCAAGCAAGGATTAGTTATGCTCATTTGGGGAGACTTAATCCTGAGAAGAGGTAGCAGAGCTGCACAAAGAAGCAGACAAAAGACTCAAAATGCAATTCTAATGGATAAATAAAGAGCACCTCTCACCTGCAAACTCAGCCCATTCCAACATGATTTCACTAAACCCTTTCCCACTCAAATTCTGTTTTTCTCCTCTTTTTAGTTGTGTTCCTTTTACTCTATGTTGGCTGCCTTCATTTTTTATTTATTGTACTTCATCCCCATTATGATTTTTCTCAGTAAAGTTTTTAGCCGATTGCAGCAACTCACATCTCTCCTGACTTGCTGCCAGGAATTGATGGACAGCAGTGCTCATTATTTCACAGGTGCCCTCCTTTTGGAGAAGCTGCACCATTTACAATACAAGGGAGAGTGTTGTGGTGGCAAAGGGATTTTTCTGTCTGAGCCGGAACCTAGTGCTAAAATTTTCAATATTCAATCCATGCCCTCTGAGTAAGAAGATCAGGAAAGATCCTCTTGTATACATGCCTACATCCATGCAAAAAAAAAAAAACCACATTAGACCACAGCGTCTGCTGGTGTAAAAGAGGTAAGTCCCTCACAATGGTTTGTTCTCCAGGATTGGTTTTGAGTGTATCAGACAGGCACTGCACCAGGGTTACAGCAGTGCTGAATTCAAGTCCACAGTTCTACACCTGGGATGCATCTAGCCAAATTGGCTGCGTTTTCAAAGAGGTTTTGAGCCAGTTTCTAAAGCTCTGAGCTTTATTCTTTCCATCTGCACGTATTTTGCTCATGCCATCCTATTTCATGCTTCCCTTCCTGACAAAACCTGCCCTTCAGAGCACAAGCTGCACCCACTTACACGAAGTGGGGGGCACAGCCCCTGGCTCAGGGCCTGGCAGGGCAGGAACCTGGGCACACATCGCAGCAGGAAGGGCCACAGAAGTGTGCAGCACTGGGATAACATTGTTCCCACAGTGCTGTAGGATTTCAGAACCAAATTTGATACGTTTCAGAGCTGGAAGCAAAGTGCCAATAAAAAGATCAGTCAGACCTTTTTTACCAGGGGCTTGGCATCCATTGAAGAGGACAGCAACAAAGGTAAAGAGAGAAACAGAGAAAGTGGATCCTCAGAGACTGGGAGGACCAAAGGAAATAATGAGGCATTTGCTTTAGAGCCTGAAAATTGTATGATAAAGTATTTCCTTAAATGAGCAGACTGCAAGTAAAATAGAGCATGGTACCTTCATTTATATACGGCAGGGGCTTGCAGGAAACTCCTGCCTGCCTTCAGCTGGTCACGAGCAGAAGAAGCACTGGCAGATAATTTTAGAATAAAAAGGGTAAATAATGAGGAGTCCAGCTGCACTGTACAAAGCAGCACAGTGAGATACCCATTAGAGGGTATGAATTGCCCCCCAGACGGAAGCAAAACATAACATCACACACTGATGTTCAGAACCAGTCCTTACTACCCCACAGTTAGGGCATTAAATATACATTCCTGCATCACAGCAGAAACAGGCACAAACAGGAACGTGGCAATACTTCAGCAGGATGTTCCAAGCTTAAAAGTCACTTACAGTAGAATGAAACCTATTCAGTATTTATTTTCCACAGGTTCAAGTCCACAGTCCTCAGCAGATGGCTGCCGTTAGCATAAAATGAGCACCTGAGGAGGGAAGGGGAAGCAAGTTACTCCAAGCAGCCATCTGCTTCTTCATTTCCAAGCTAAAGGGCACACAGAACTAGGAGGCAGCCCCAGCTCTCCCCACGCTGTGCCATGCCTGCCCCAGCCCTGGATTGTCAGCACCAGCTAATTCCCATTGTTGGGATGGGCGCGTTCCCTCGCAGTGCCTGCGAGCCAGCGATGATTGTGCCATGTGTCACCTCTTGCTTTTCCAGAGAAACTCTTCCCCCCAGCCAAAATACTTCATTTGCAAATCACACCTGAGCAGAAGTTGATAGGGAAAGCTGGCTCCATCTGTACTTACAGTGTCTCTCTGGCTTCAGTAGGACATAAGCAAGTACTTAAATGCTTCACAAACCAAACCCTCGGAGCAATGTGTACCTTTCTTTCAAACAAATGTATGAATTAATCTTGCTCCAGACGGTAAATGTTTATACATTACCAGTTATTTATGAAAGCTTTTGCACTGCATGATTTAAAAATGACAAAACAAAACTGCCTACTTCCAAGCCACAGACACTTGCTTTTCCTTTTCAAATATTCATGTCTCCTCTTGTAGGGAATCACACATGACTTCATATGTGGGTGCTCTGTAGCACCCATAGCCTACTACAGCCCAAAACTGCTGACAGAAAGACGAAGAATGATTTGGAAAGTTTATAAATATAAGACATGCAATCTGTTCACAGTAAGTGTTAAAAAGTCAGTGAAACTCAAAGGACAAGAAATTCCGGCATTGAATGAGACTAATGAAAAAACAAGGAAAAGGAGCAACTTTCAAATTTATTATTGAGTAAATAAAATACTGAGAATCAAAACACCACAACTTAAAAAAACATAAAATCAAAATAAGATACACCTCAATTATTCAAGAGAGAGGTTATCCCAGGTAGCCTGAAAAATACCAAGTGCTAATTGGTGACAAGGGGAGACACGTGTTGTGCTCGTGAAATTCATGAGGAAGTGACAGCAGGGATCAAATATGCAACAATTTGAATGACAGAGATTCTCCCTGCTCAACTCTCCACAGTCCTGTTGTCATCGCCCACCTGACAAGATCAGACAGGAAAACAGTGGTGACCATGGGGGGCCTGGGTTTGCCTCCTGTCAAGGCAAATGTTCCCCAGAGAGTACATCAAAACATTAAATTTATCTTTAATCTTCTGAGGGGAAAAAAAAAATAAAACAAACCTGTCAAGAGGTAAAAGAAGCAAACAAGTTAAAATTCAACTGAGTAATTTCTCCTCTTAGCCAGGAAAGCCCCTGCTGTCCATGGATTATTTAAGTTAACTGACAGATAGTTTTATCAAAGCCTTGTCTACAGGAAGAAGAAAGGAATAATGCAACTTTAAATGCTGCTAACTGCTAGAAGGTCATAAAGATTTATGGTTTACCCTCCTGTAAATACCATTCTTTATAACTGATCCCCATGAGATTTACTGAATGCTCAATAACCTTTCTCTGGTGGATGCAAGAAAATCATCAGCACCACCTCAAAACCCAGTTTATTCACAGGCTAAGAGCCCTGTGCCTGCAAATCCACCTCAGAAGTGCTGTTCCTTCTCTCCCTCCCCATTTCTGCAAGTTGGTGGTAATGAAGATGCTGTTGTGATGGAGAATCCTCCCAGTCAAGGCTGAGCTTTAAATGTAAACTTGGAAAGAATTCTCCGAGCCAAACCTCACCAATCTGGCCTTGTGGGCCCAGCACAGAAGATGAAGTGTGTACACTGGGCTCTGCAGGATTACTGCTGGAGAGAATCCTTCACCTGCAGCTCAAAGAATAACTAAATGTTTGCACTGAACCAGGCAGTGACTTGGCAAATGGAAACAGGAGCCACATCTGCTGTTAAATCACTTTGAGTTCTCTCGACTTCCATGTCACTGGGGATCCCATTAGTAGAAAAAGCAGGTAAGTAAATAGAAGAATATTAAATGTAAGTCAAATTTCTATATATATTACCAGAAGCCTTCTTAAAAGAGCCTGACAATAGGATCTCAAATTCTGTGCATAGAAGATGCGAGAAAAAATTAGCACAGCACACAAGACAAATGATCTCCTTCAACAGTCAGGAGAGGTTTGTATTTCCAGGTAGTCCCAGACACCAGCATGACTGCCCAGAGCAGATCCACAGCAGTGGGAAATCTGTGCTTCCAGAGATGCATCCCATGGCACAGCCAGGCTCAGGGGAAGCAGGGCATGGTCTGGCACAGCACATGGCACCGTGGAACTCACTTGGCACAGCAATGGGCAGCCCTCAACCTCAGCAGGTTCAGCTTTGCAACCAGAGCTGGTGACCACCATGGCCAGTGCCCACACGAGTGCCCAGAGCCTGGATCCCCTGAAATGCAGCTGCCTGCACAGATTCCAGACATGGCTATAAATTGTGCTCCTCCTGCTTGGAAATACCCTGGAAAGAGACTTGGTCCCATTGGCTGGGACCTCCAATTTAAACTTGGCTTAAAACCCATGGTCTGGCTGCTGGGTACAATCCTACATCTCTATAAAGTTCTATAAATGCAACAAACATGGCACAACAGCGATTCTCTCATCCATGCAATCCTTCCTCATGACTTAATCTCGACCTGCAGCAGTATCCCTGCAAAAGGAGCTGTGCAGAGAGCACGAGCCTCCTGGCAGAGGATCACAATCTCTTTTATCCCACTCTCTTCTTTTCTTGCACTAAAAGAAAAAGCACTGGCAGGGCTGACAGGCAATGAGGACCTCATGTGCATGTCTGGCTCTTGCAGGCTCAGGCATTTGCAGCCAGAGCTCAGCATTATCTCCCTGTGTGTGGTGCCCACGCTGCCAGGAGGAGCTGGGTGGGGTGTGAGAGGCCTTTAAACCTCTGGCCTGCCCAGCCTGCACCAGGGGTTTCCTTTTGGCACCCTCCTACTCTCCAGATTTAGTATTTTCCATCAGCTTTTACAAAGGGCATAAATTATGGCCCCACCCACAGCATCCAAATGCCTCTCTACTTTCAGAGCAGTTTTAAGCAGAAGGTTGGGAATGTTCCCTCAGCCCTGGACCTCAACTGCCCCAGAGGTGAGGATGACTCTGATCTGAAGTTACAGCTGTTACCCACTTAATGCAAATCTTATGCCTCACAAAATTTCCCAAGACAGATGCAAATAGACCCAAAACTTTAGGGCACTAAGATCTGGTACTCTGGTTTCTAACCCATTGTTAACTTAGAGGAAAATTAAATCCCACCTGTAAGCAACCATCTGTTATTTCCAGTCACCCAGGACAAAATAGAATATTTAAGAAGTGATTTATGATTCCATTTATTTTACATACCTCAAAATGAAGCATGCAAATAGCTAAATATTTTAAACCAATCAGTAAGCAGTTCCCAAATGTCTGAAAACATCTGCATCTCCCTCACCAACACACCAGAGATTCCAGGTTTTAAGTAAGAAAATTAGGTTTTAAATTATTCTATTCTCAGAGAAATTATGTCTTAAAGGAGATAACTTGGCCTTTGCAAAGAAACAGCTCCCCAGGGTGACTCATGGAAAGACTGGAAGAAGAGTATTTTTTCCACCCACCCTCCAAAAAACACTAAATCNAAAAAAAAAAAAAAAGTCAGAATTGTTTCAAATTTAGCCAAACATAAATCCCATCTGTGATAAACAGTGACCCTGGAGAGGGAGTACCACTGATCTTTTACAACACAAGAGCCAACAAGCAGCACCAAATGCCAGGGGAGGTATTACAAAGGTCTCCAAGCATGAATATATGTGTGCATTCTCTGACCAACCTGCACATTCACTCACACTGGTTTGTTCTCTCCACTGATCTCTCCACCACAGGACGAGGGGGATCCCTGGTGATGCTGATGATCAGGTTCATGCACTCAGAAAGTCAATCTAGATCAGGGCAGCAAAGATTAATGGAGTCTTTGTTGTGGGAGTTCTGTTCATAAGAGATATTGAAAACTTTCCCAACAGTGACTTCACCCAAGAAACAATTATTCCTATCATCCCATGTCGCTGTTGGGGCAGCCACAACACACCCAGACTGTGCCTTGGACAAAGTGCAGAAAGCCTTTATTAAAAAAAGCAGTTTCTTTTTATAGACTTCTGGATGTTTTCATTCATGTTACAAACTCATTGGCTACTAAATTACCAGGGTAGATTCACTGGCTGTTGTTAGCTACAATGCACTACCACTGCTACCTATAGCATAACCATTCGAGCATTCAGAAAAACACCAGGTGCAGATATGTTGCTCCTTTTCTCCTTCTATTGTTTAACTTTCTTGCTTCTGTTGATACTACACTTGCATGGGTAAAAAGTAATTGTTTTTCTTCTCCCAAGCTTTTCTCACAGCCCCTCTCCAACCAGAATAACAGCTCTAAACCATGATTTTACAAAAGCAACAAAGTCTTCATTTTATTAATTTTTACCTATATGCAAAATTCTGAGCTGAGGTGACAAAACAAAAAATTCCTTTCTTGATTCACACCCATGACAAGGGAAGCCAGAAAACAACAAAAGCTCTTTCTTTGCCAGTTATACTCACAGCAGATCCTTTAATGAGAGGAAAGTGTTTCTTCCTTTCAGGAGTCTTCCCTTATTCCTGCCTTCCCAAGAGAGAGTACACTGGAAGGTCAGCAGAGAACCAGAGGGTCTGTGTTCTTTGAACTGGCAGAAAAGGTCAGAGCAGTACATAAATGCCTACACTGATGGACTCCAGGCAGTAATAAGGAGGGCCATAAGAAAGCCTATAAATAACTGGTATGTTTGCCCTTTCCTGGCACATTTCCTGGGATAAGGTGCTGAAAGTGCTCTCAAAGACTTGATGGAAAGTAGTGAAGTGAGCAGGGCTCCCCTCCTGCAGCACCACAGACAGGCTCCAGCTGCCACAGGCTCCCCAAATCTGGGGTTTCGTGCTGTGGTCACACACTGGACACCCTGTGTCCTGTGATTCCAGGTGGCCCTGGAGGTCATCAGGCTCCTTGGCACAACCCCGAGGCCTTTGAGAGCTGTGTCCTTATGGCTTTGGCCAGATTTCATATCCATAAACATTTGCTACATCCTCTTGCTCTGTCCCAGAAAGGAGTTACGAGACACACATCAGGGTGAAGCCTTTTAAAAGTTACAATATGAAGCACCAAGCTCTCCTGCCTCTGTTTGTTATAATTTCTTTTTATTTTTAATTCCTGAAGATATCACCAATGCCAGAGCAGTGTGTTGCTTGAGAGGCTTTGTCAGCTTCAAAAGTGATTTCTTCCAGAAAGTACCATCTGAGTGCCTCCTAATCCAGCAGCTCCAAGTGCTGTGATCGTGCACCTGTGTGTTGTAGCCTGGTAGGAAACAACAAATCCCCCACAGCAAAGCTTCTGGGGCTCTCCAGGCTCCACTCCTTCCTTGTGATCTGTGCTGCATCCTGGTGCCCAAGCAGATGTTCTCTTGCAGAGGAGTCACTCTGTGCCCTGAGGTTACTCAATCCCAACTCAGGAGCACCAACAGGGAGACAGAGTTGACCTGGTGTGCTTTGTTATGCTCAGTATCACACCTGCAGGGGACGTGATTTGAGAGGAGAATGCCCAGCTTAGCTCTGCAGTGTACCCTGAGATGATCAAGAGAACTTGTGGAAAAAATTATTGATTCCACATTATAAAAAATCTAACAGATACAAGGCTTTTGTTAGGAAGCAGGGAAAGATAGAGGAGTGAGCACAAGGAGAGAGCACAGCTTGTTTTCTTCCTTTTGTTTCAGCTTTCCTGAACTCCAGAGGAATGAGAGAGCCACTTTGCATTCTGCTGTGATTGGGACTTCACAAAGCTAAATTATATCACTGAGCTACACTGGTTGTTACTAAAGAAAGATGATAAACAAACAGCATCCTGAGAGAGCTCAAGAATAGAGAGGCTGGTGCTATTGTTCTGAGAGATGGAACAGAAAACGTGAGAGAGGCAACAAGGAGAGAAGCCATTATTCGGTGGGAGCCCACTGAATGCTTAATAAAAATAGTCTTTACATTTGCTCAGACAGTTTGCCCAGTTCCAGCACACTGAGTTTCAGAGGGTCAGTCCTTATCTTCATGAAATGCAGCAAATTGTAGCCATTTGTATACATCAAGAGGCTTCTAGAGGGCTAATTAAACCCATCATATTTAATGTTTCCTCTGAGTCAAGAACAGATAAAGTGTGGCTTTCGATGGACTGTGGCTTGCAGCACTCCATGGATGCTAGGAGCCAGAAAGGAGGAGAGCACAGCAGATGATTGTGTTTCAGCCTGAATCCAGCCTGTCAGTGCTAAACAGGAAATCTGGGTCTGGGGTGGATCCTCAGGATAGCCATCTGGAGCACACATCTGGAAAGAAGTTAACCAGTGGCTGCATGCCACTATAATCATTCCTCCCTCAAGTGCTGCAAATGGAGCATCAAAGCAGAAAGCAGGTGGTTCTTCCAGGAGGTAAATTAACCACAGAGAGGGGTCAGAAAGTGAGACATGCATTTGATGAGGGTTTTTTTTTCCTGCTCATAAAAATTGTCAGAACAAATTACCCATTGGATGTTATACCAGATAACTACATGCCCAACATCTCCACACTTGTTGCTTTGCAGAGTCTGGAAGGTCAGGGAAAAGTTTCCTCAAACAGGCACTAATGTAACTTTATAAACCAGCATTTATTTTTTCACGTGTAGATATCTACTCTATTCCAACCCTGAGAGACTTCATCTCATGCCATGGACATAATTACTAATTTGGGGGCATCAAATTCAAGAACTTGTAAAATTTCTGAAGGGTTTAAAAAGTTTTCTCATTCTGCATCCAAGTAATTTTTAAAACTCCCAATATAAAGGGAGAACACCTGCATGAAATGAAAGAAATATGAGTTAAGCTCCTGCTCTGATCCCCTGTCACTCCTCTGCTGGTTACTACCTGTTTCAGGTGGACCCCACCTGTCCCCTGGCAGTGGTCTAACATTGAATGAATAATATTAATGCCAAACAGGACTTTGAAATGCACCTTTATCATGCAAAAACCCTGATACAAAAGAGAGTTGCTGTTGGTAATTAGATCTGGTTGAAACCTTGGTCAAAAAAAAAAGAGATTAAAAGTGAGAAATCTTTTTCTCAGGAAAATCGTGGAATTTTTGTGAATGCTGAAGCAGTTTCCCTGAAAATTTTTTTCTTTTTAATTTTATTTTTATTCTCTCAAACATTACTGATAATGTAAAATGAAATGTTTTCTCAAGAACCCATTGCAGCTGGAGCTTCAATACTTGAAGAGGATTATTCAGTCTTGAATCTCAAAGTGTTTGAACTTCCCCTACATCTGAAGGCAAGCAATGTCTGTACTTCAGCACCATACACAGGGTGAAGTTGGAGAAGAGGTGCAGACCCAGATGGAGAATCCCAAAGCCCACAGCTCAGCCAGAAAACCCATTACAGATATATAAAATACTTAGAGATGGCATGGATATTTCTTCAAATCTGCCCTGACCTCTTTGGCCTGGTGTGTGGCACTTGTCCCTGGTTGTCTCTGAGGAAGTGCCACCCCTTCTCTTGGAAAATAAGCCAAAGGAAAGGGCTCCTTCTCCCATTTTCTGCCCCAGAACATGAAACTTTAAGAGCCTCTCTCAAAAATATTCTTGTTGTGCCTAGATCCAGGTACAGGAATAAAGACCATATTTAGTAACTATGAAAAGATTGAATGGATCTTGAGTTCATCCTCCTATGAAAAATGGCTTGAAAAAATCAGCTCTGTGAAGATTTTGACAGGTAGGTGACCTTTCAGCTTAAACTGTAAGTGATTCCAGCCTGGGGAGCTCAGTCCTCACAAGAGCTCCTGCCCATATTCCATACCAAGAAAAACTGCAGCTCGAGCTGCTCTGCTGGCCAGCACTTACAGAAACCTCTGCTGGACATGGGCAGAATGAATAAACCAAAGTGGCAGCCAGAACCTCTGAATTTTTAATGGGAACACTTCCTTGGAGGCATGTAGGGATCAGAAACAGGTGGTCCATGGCCAAAGATTTTTTTTTTTTTGTAGTAGATGTTATGAATGCAACCATGAGATTTTGGGGATTTGAAATGAGAGAGGAAGTTCCCTCCTTATCAGGTCATCCCTGACCAAGACAGTTTAGGAAATTTCTACCATTTCATACTCAATGCAAAAGAAGGTGAAGTCTTCATGTGTTTCTCAGCAAACAGTCCCTGCACACCTTTGGAAACAAAACCAGCAGATTTGCACCCAATATCAATGTCAGGAGCATTTGTGCCCGAGCAGGGTTGCCCCAGGGGACTGAGCAGCTCTCTCTGTCCCCCTTTCCCCAGTGCAGAAGAAACACTGATGTGCTTTCTTGGCACACAGTGACTCCTTGTTTGCAGATTGACAGCGAGGGGTTCTGTGTCTAGTCAAGGCTGATTCCTGCTCCTAAAAAGGCTGCTGAAAAGCTGCTGGCTATTTTTGTGCTACACTGCATCTACTGCCCAGGTTTTTTAGGGGAAACTTCAGCAACTACTGCATTTGGGGTCATCTCTCACTTTTAGCTCCAATTACCTGGGAGGTTTTAAGAGGCTCTTTCACACAGCCTGCTGTGCAAGTCAATGCTTTTGTTAAATGAGTACTCATTGTCCAGGAAAAAAAAAAAAAACAACAAAAAAAACCCCAAAAAACAGAAAGGAATGAAGAGGAGAGTATGGCAGCTCAAATCTCCCACTTGCAGGGAGATCTGCATTGCTATAAACCAGGCATTTGGGTTTGCTTATCTCAGCCTGAGTCCCTTGCATTAACCTAAGTTAAGCATAATACCACAGACTGGGTATTAAGGTCTTGGATTTTGGGTTTTCTTTTTGTTTTCTCCCATTTTTTTAAATCCACTTTAAAGAAAGAAAAAAAAAAGAGTTTATTCTTCTGAAATTGCTTAAGAATTGAAATGTAAAAGGGATTAAGAGAGAGAGGCAGGCCTTCTGCCTGCACTGCACTCACCCACACAGACACAAGTAATGACTAAAGCAGGCACTGCCAGACACACTGCCTGGGCAGAGCCCCCTGAGAGACAGAAGCCAGCAGAGGTAGGAAACAGCTCCTGCTGCAGTACTTCCACTGTTCTTAAACTGAAACTCTTCTGTTCAAACTCTTCTTTTTTGCTTTGTTCTTTTCTCTATCTCCCCCTTCTCAGCAGATGAAAGCAACAGAGAAACACCCACAGTTACTGGGTGCAGATCAGCCTCCAAACCACCTGGCCAGCTCAGGCAATGCTATTTGAAGCTTGAATATATGATCCTATAGCCCTTACACCCCCAAAATTGTACACCTGTATCTCTCCACTCCTGTCCTTTCAGACACAGCCACCTTTGAGCTCCAGTAAGACAGATTTTTCCAGTTATATTCCTGCACAATCAGGTCTACAGAATGTGCAAACCACAGCCAACAGTTCTCAGTCACATCCAAACAAATATAGGTAGGTTTTACCTCCCACCTGTTCTTGTATTTGCACATTTTTCTCCTGAAGTGAACACAATATTATTGAATTCATATCTCAATTGTGTTACTGGACCTGTTATGAAAATCCAGCCACTTTGGGAAACTGTATAAACAGGAGGTGAGTCTGGGAGAAACTCTGGCCTTGAAATATTTACACGAGGTCCTACAGAGTAGAAAATTCAGCTCTCACTTGAGCTAAACTCAAATTTCCAGAGCCCTTTCCCTCTAGCCACTAAAACAACTTCCCTTTTCCTGAAATTCTCCTCTTTCAAAAGCAGTTCCCTAAGGCATCTTCAACAACACATAAACCATCCTGTCAAATGCCACCAATTTAATTCATATTAATGGTAATGAAAGTTAAATAATAGATGTCACCTGCAGTATTTGCACACCTGTAAATCCTGCCACATTGCTAAGGAAAAAAATAAAAAGAAAGCCCTTCATTCCTCATGCAGAAGAGATGGAAAATTAACTCTTTAAGGCAAAAAACTCACTTCATTAACTGGAGATGGAGGAATTTGTTGATATTTATCTAGTGTAATTCTCTGGAGCAAAACAATGGAGGTACCAGTGATGCCAAAATGATTTTTTGCTTTTTCTTGTATACTCCTCTTACATACTCTTTTATAATTTTATGTATTCTTAGTGCTTTTAACCTACATACTTGTAACTTTCCAAGTCTGATAACTTAGTTGAGACCCACTGTACCATTAAACCAAGAGACCAAACAGTCTGGAAGCCCCAGACACCAAGGTCCTCTCCAAAACATATTTATATAAACTAAGAAAATCCGATCCAGGGAGAAAGTTCCTCAATACAAAAAGTTCACTTGAGCCTCTCATTAAGAAATCTTGGATAAATATGTTAATTTTGCGAGGCCTATAAGTGTGTGTATTTCGGTGTGAGGATGTGCATGTGTTTTCAAAGCATTCCACCTGGACCAAGTGCTGCACCCAAGGATCCTGAAATAAATCCCGAGGTAAAAACCCTTTTTCCCCATAAACCGTGATTTGGTTTTGATTTTAATTTTAAGACCAGGGAGAGATGACACCAGAACAGAAGCTGCTCATGCCCAGCTGTGTACCTGGGGGGCCCAGCAGCCTCAGAGCTGATGCTGCAGGAGGATCTGCCAGCAGCTCCCATGGACAGCAGCCTCCATCCCTCCCCTGCCAAGGAACACCAGGCTCCATGCAGTGCTGTGTTTTACGAGAGCACCTGCTGTGTGCTGCACCACAGAGAGCCAGGACAGGATGTTCCCTGCCCTGCACGGAGCAGATGGCAGCACTGGCACGGACACAGCCAGGATCCAGCCAGCACAGCACCTGGGAAGGACTGACAGCAGCGTGGAGCACCAACAGCAAACACCTGGAGACCTGGGGGCACAGCATGTCTGGAATTTGGGTGCTGCATTGAGAGAGAAGGGGCCAGCCCTTGGGAGAGACAGGCTAACTTGGTGCTCCCTCCCAGGAGCCTGCCATGAGAGCTGAGATGGTTTTTCTCCTTTTTCAGAGGCAAAGCAGTTGATTGTGGAAGGTAGGAAGTAAAATAACCTTTCCAATGCTGCAGTTCCTCCTCTTTTTCCTTGCTCCTCGATCTCAGGGTGGTACCAGCAGGGTATTAAGACCACAGAGCTGCACAGCACATTTCCCACTTTGCAGAGAGTGGCCGCTGAGCAAAGTGCCAATGCCAATTCATCACTTCAGAGCTGCTCCAATCCTCCCCTTCCCTCTGCCAGCTGGGGCTGAGGGCTCTGGGTAAAATGCCAGCAGTCGAAAGGTTAACAGCAATGGGACTGCAATTCAAGCTTGCTGAGATAAATGAAGGTAGAGAACAAGGAAAAGAGGGGGGAAGGATCCTTGTTGTGATTTCACAGCCATCTTTTTCTTCTATCATCATCATCTGAAAAGCACACATTTCTAATCCCCTCTCCAATGGGCCCATCTGAGAGAAGACAAAATGTCCCTGAAACTCACCCAGGGAAAAGAGTCAGGCAGAAAGCAGCACTGTGGCTGTTGCTGTAACACCTCAGCACCCCCAAGCACATCCTTAGCTGAGGCTCACAGCTCTGAGTTGGCTTTGCTGGAAAAACTTCACAACTCATTGAATGCTGGAGACCACGAACGTTATCTCGGTGCTGGGTATGGGGACACTGTGGACTCAATACAGTATAAACTACTCTCTCCCCGAGGTTCAACAGAGATACAGAGGGTTCAAGTTCCATCCAGACACTCCAAAATCCCTAGAACAGCCCTGATGCTTCCCATCTCTAGCATGGATGTGAGTTGTTCTAAGTAACCTCAAAGCTACAAGCACAGGGAGATGCTGCAGCAGTTGTCACAACAGCTGACTGGGGACATTTAAATACAAACTCAACAGGCAGTTTAAAACCAACCCAAATAAATAATAAAAAAAAAAACCCCAGCCCTCACTTTAGTTGCTGATGTTCAAGGAGATATTTTTCACTCCTGTTTTCATTTAATCATTTCACAGCCCTTGTTCACACTTATCTAAAACAAAACATTTTTTATTTTGATAAACTCCTGTGCCCGAGCCAAGCAGTCAAAACTGGCAATGAAGAATAAAAGAGAAATGGGAGCAAATATGCAATGCCAAAAGGAACAAGAAGGATGGTCTTCAAATGTAATACTTGCATAATTCAGAATGCTGTTAACATATGTATTTTTCTGAACAAAATACTTTATCGAAGCTTAACACATAATGAAGAATTATGATCAGTTTTATTCCAGTTATTAAAGAATAAAGCTAGAAAGAATGTATTTAGACCCTCATCACTCAAGACTGTACAATCTGTGTTGCAATTCAACAAAATACTTTAAAGAATAATATGAACTACATGACTAATTCTATTTATTTCAGGCCAGAATTTTTTTTTTTTTTGTCAGATGCCTTTGGGTTTTGTTCTATCAGTTTCTCATTTTCACAAGCAGCAGCAGCAGGTTTTTGCAGGGGGAGGCTGATATGGCCTCAGCCTTGTAAAGAAATAGTAGCAGCAGATCTGACTCTTGAACTGAGGAGATCTGTACTCACAATTAAGGATGCAGTTCCTAAACCTCTGCTGGAAAACTTTTTTAAAAACAAATATATGAAACTTAATTTTTTCTTATTTGTGAGTAATGATAAATTACAACACTAAATGAATTATTTATGGTATCCTAGGTATAGGAAACCAACTTTGTTGCTTCACTGGTTTCAAAACTAGACCTGCACTCCATGTCCTGTAGAAAACACTTATTCCCACAGTCCTACCAAAAGATTTATATGTCAAGTTTCTAATTTTTTCTGCAGTGAAAGTTATTTTTAAAGCATATTTCTCATCTCTAACAAAAAATCGAGGCAACACCAGAATGGCATTTTGGGATATAAGCCATTTTTAAGAAAAAATATTTAAATTAAACCAAACCAAACAAACAAAGAGAAGAGTGTGTCTATGAACAGTTCTGCACACTCAGTCACACATTATTGCATGCCACAAGATAAGTAAAAATATTCTTTTCTTTCATTCTTCCCGTTGTTTCTTTTCAAAAAAATTTCATTTACTACCACATGAGCATCCCTTTGCATTATTTATAACAGCAACTTGCAACCACAAATGAGGGCACATAATTCATTTAATATTTCACACCATTAAGAGAGGTATTATAACTGCAAACAGCAAATAGGAAATATAATAGCATTCAGCCTCTTCATGCTCTGTGAACTAACAAGTATTGGAAGTTGGGGAAAGTCTAAGTAAACGAGAAACTTTTCTTTTTTTGTTACTGATGTGAAGCATGAGGAAAACATGAGTTACACAAACCAAAAAGAATTGGAAAAGGACTCATGCAACAAGGACATCAATTCTATTTAAATATCCCCCAACAAGCTAATGCTTAAAAAAATTGACAAAGCTTTCTTTGTGAAACTCCAAATTTAAGTGCCTGGACTCCAGCCTAAGATAAGCAGGGCAAAACTCCCCTAGACATGCAAAAACCCTGAGAGAAATAACCATCTCTGCTTGCAGTCAGAGAGATGTGGGAGCTCAGCTTTGGGCTGGGTCAGGCCCACTTTTGTTAAAGTGAATAGCTGAAAAATTCAGTTTTTAAGTACTTCCACTCTGTGTAAAAGTTTCTGAAAATGCTGGCCCCAAATCCTGCAGAATTTTTTTGGCCCCAAATCCTGCTCCCTTTTATTTGAGTGTGACTACAATGAGTATCAGCCTTTTATTTTAGATTAGGCAACATTTAGCAGTTCAGGGTTTTAAGAGACCCATTCAGATACAAAACCATTTAATTTCACCTACTTCAAGTCTCTGCCTGCTTCTAGAAGGGCCAGGAACTGCAAGTTTGCAGCAGAGAAACAAAAGAGAATACTAGTTTCTTGACATGTTTTATTACCTGAAACTGGAAAACTCCCAGCAGATCTCAAAAGGAAACCCAAATCAGCCAAACCCAGCAGTGAATGTGCAGATACCACTGCAACATCTGCCCAGCCCAGAGTGAGCTGGTTTCCAAAGGCTTAGAAGGAAAAGAAATGGGTAGTAATCCCTGACTTCTTTGGAAGATCTCTGGGAAATGGAGAAGAAGCCTGTAAAAAACCCACAGTCTTTGGGAAGTCCTGAAAAACTGAAATCATTTGATTGTTGCTCCCATGGATGTATTTATGTGCAGAAAAATGGCACCACAAAAAAAATATATCAGGAGATACCAAGAGGATGGCAAAGAGACATGAGAAATTACTCCAGAAGTCACCCCACCTATCTTGGCACAGATTCTGCTGAGATTAAAAACTGTCAGGTCACAAACCAAGTTTTATTCTAAATTGCAAACACAAATGGGGAGACATAACCTGGGTTTGTGGTTTTCACAAGAGAATCACAGCACCAAAAGCATCACCAAGGCAGAGTTTTGCAGTGGTGCCAAAGTCCAGCCAATCTCCCAGGACTTGGGTGCCTAATTCCAAGATGTCACTTCAAAAAGGCTCAGCCTAAGCTTGGATGCATTGCAGACATCAAGGACAAGAGCCATAAGGAAATAAGGTGAGGAATACTTTGGGACATGCAGCAGAGACAGCAGTGAGGATGCAGAAAAGGAGAACAGAATGGCCTCTTGAAATGCCTTTTATTTCCCTCTTTGCAAAGCAACAGTCTTGCATAATCCCAGGACTCTCAAACATCACCAAACAGCCCAAGACATTTGGAAAATCGTGGGTGCTGCCAGCTGTGATTACAGGTCACTTCAGCTCTGCCTCCCTCATTTCTTTGCCTTCCCTCTCTTAGATGCCAAGTACATTAGGTACCACACACTACACCAGCTGCTAGATCAATCCAGCTGCCTATTTTCTAAGCGACCACACTAAATCCCCCTGATGAGGAAGAAGCACTTTGAGCAGCACTGAAATTTCCTGCTGCCTCCAGCCTCGCCTCTGCCCAGCTGGATCTGTGGGATGTCTTTGCAGAGAGCGGCTCAGGGATGGAAAGGATTGCAAAAAACAGCACAGCCTCTATGCTTCTGCACTCTCCTAATCCTATCCTAGGTGTCTGGGACCTGTTCTTTTGGGATGACTAGTGAAGTCTGAAGGCTGCTGTCTCATTTGTGCTGTGACATCCCAAAGCTGCTGCCAGGGATTAGCCTTGTATCAGCTGTACTGGTTGGTTACTATTTTTTTTCCTTTCACCCTACCTACTTTGCCCTGTTTCATATGCAGGAGGGAAAAATAATACTCACACAAGCTAATACTTAACTCTGACACCCAAGAGACATTTGGGGGTGACTTAACTCCACCATTTGGGCCAAATTGCATCTGCAATGCAGGTAACAACAGCTGTACCATCTGGCCCATAGCACGCACAGTAGCATATAAACATTGATATAATCAAAAGTAATTATAAGCTGAAGTTCTCAAAGCCAGTTAGCAACGTCTGGAAAGGCTCAGTAGAAATGAATTCCTGGGTTCTTCTCTGCAAAGGCACAAATCTGATCACTGGAGGCTAAATGAGATGTACACAAGGCTGGGATGTTTTCAAGGGATGTCTGCATGAAAATTCCATAAAAACAGCACAGCAGCTTCCCAAGAAGCCTGGAAAACTGTGCTCCCACTTCCATCCAACACTACCTGGCACGTTTGCCTCACAAGCCTTCCATGCTCCACTCATCTCCACTTGTTAACAACACAACCTTGGATCTACCTCCCCTTCTCGTGGACACAGGAAAGGGTTGGCTGCAACCCATTACTAAGCAAAAACTGTCCCAAATTTATATCAAGACAAGGAGCATAAATCTGCCTTGTTGTCAGTTTTTCTATTTGGTGTAGTTGGCAGTCGGAGCAGAAGTCATACAAGGAAGGCCAAATCACAAATAGTTTTCTAGTGATTTACTGGAAAATCCACGAGCCAAATTCATTCATGTAGAAAAGAAAAAAAGAAGGCCCCAATTGACTCAACTATTTTGGCAGACTGAGGCAAAGCACTGAGCTTTCCCTCTAGGAGCCTGAGAAAGGACTGTTATGAGATATTGACAAATCTCCTTCCTCCCAGCCTTTCCCAGTCTGGAATACACTGTGCACACCTGAGCAGGACAGAGCAGCCATGAACTCGAACTAAAAGTCTGTTTCTAAGATACTCCTGATGTTTTTTGTCTCCAAAACTTTAAGGAAGGTTTTATTTTCGGTTTTCTCAGCAGGCACGCAGAACAGAGGCAGGGTGGGAAGAGGAAAGAATAAATGAAGTGAAATTTTGCAGAGTCCCAGAGAATACATCTAACCCTGGGTTCAAATGTAAGAAATATCTGGAGGGCCAAATTTGTTACTGCCTGATACCCCATGGAGTAAGAGACATAAAAATATGTCCCAGTGCCAAGTGGATGTGAAATGCTGCCAAATCAGATGCAAAAGAACATTTTGAGCTTTCTGGCTTTGGTGTTGAATGATAAACCAAGGTGCAAAACAGTGTAAAAAAAATATATATATAGTCTGGGAGCCTTCTTTAGATGCACAAAGAATTCACCAGAAGGGAAAAGGTTTAAAACTTTAAGCACAGAGCTCCTGGGAATGCAGCTATTTTGTCTATAGAAGAACAGAGCTGTCAGAAGTTAATATGTTTTCAATTTGTGAAATCCAAGCTATTGGAGCAATCCTCACCGGATACCTTTTATTTACTCCTTCCTTGGCAAAGTCCAATTACTGAGATGCTCCAAGAGTGATGCTCCTGGCCATCCCAGCTGACAGCCAGCTCTGCTGGTGAAAGCAGCAGCTTTTGGGGCTTTTTTGGATGGATCCATTTTACCTTTCTATGTTTGTCCAAAGAAAAGAAAAACACTAAGTGTCCTGGGAGAAATCATGCTTAAAGCTTTCTTCACAGACAAACTGCAACAGAGCTATTATTCAGAAATATTTCCTTAACAATGTGCCCACAAACAACATGGAGATCGCTAATGTGCCCCAGGAGGGCTCTGGTGCAATCTCCCATGTTTTCCAGGAGCTTCCTGCTCCTTCCCTTTCTCCTCTTTCTCTTTTCTTGTACAGCAGAAGTGACTGACACAGAGAGGGACTCACACCTCTTAGAGCTGCACAGAGCATTAGTGATTTGGCCCCAAGGAGCACAGTGGCTCCTTGACCCCCTGGCAATCATCAGGCTACCTCAGCATTAGCAGCCTCATTTTGTAATTTGAGTTGTTCAGATGAATGATTGGGGGGAAAATAAAAAAAAAAATTCTCTGCCTTCCCAGCCCACTGAGCTGAGTCCCTTTCCTCCCAAACACCTTGTTTTGTTCACAGCTCATCCTGCCAGCAGAGATGTGTTCAGAAACAGAATCGAGGCTTGGCAGTGCTCATAATTCACAGCTGCTGAGCAGAAACTTCTTCCACAGCTCCTCTGATCTCAGCGAGGTCGTGTCAGCTGTTTGCCTATAAACCATTTAACTCTGGGGTTTCTCCCACAGAGCATTCACATTTGTTCCAGCGTGACCTGGGTCACATCTAGGAGCTCTCCCTGGCCGGAGGTCTCTGCTGAAGAGGTGCTCAGGGGTCAAGGTAAGTGCATTATGCAGCTATAGGCAACCAGACACCCTATCCTGCTACAATGGGGAACAGAAAGAAAGGAAGAAGGCCCTGAGAGGACTGAAACTGGCTGCCATGTCCCAGCATTGATCTTGGACTGCAGGGACCAATCTACTCCCTGTGCAGCCCTGAGCCTTATCCTACCTTGCAGACAGCTCTTCAACAACAGCTTTATACAAGGAGCCCTGTCAGAAACTCATTTCCCCAAACTGGGGTGCCTGTGCCAGTATCAGCAGAACAGGAGGATGGGGAGAGCCTGCTGTTGTCACTTTTTCCTTCCTTCTTGGCAGCCCCAGAGATCTGCTCTGCAGGGGAGGTTCCTTGCCTCAAGCACATGTGAGGGGATCCCACTGCACGAGTAAAGGAATCCCAAGCCACAGCAGGTGCTAAAGGCATCTCCTCTTCATTTGAGGAGAAGAAAGGCCAATGCTGAGAAACTCATGGTGTAAAGTGTCTGTTGCCTACTGGCCACAGATGATCCAGCCCAAAGATCAATCAGCTGAAATGTTCCTTGTCTCCCTGACAAGTACAAACAAAGAGGAGCATTTGGTCATCAGCTCATCATCTCCCGCCCCAAATCCCCTTTTTTAGAGATATCCATCTTTATCTCTTCCCTCTAGTCAAAGCTATATTAAAAATACACACACACAACATCTGGTGCTTTTTCGGAGCACTTGCACTTCAGAAGGGTGCTTTTTGAGAAATCACAACATTGGCTTTATTCCCAGCTATCACTCTTTTATCCCCTTTTTACTTTCAATAGCCCTGTCATATAGACAGGATTTTTTGATCTCTAGATGCAAGGAGAGCTGCATGCTAACAGGGACCAGCCAGAAAAAGGGGTTAGAAAAAAATAAATAAATACTCCTGGAATGAAAGAGAGGCATGATGAACTCCAGTATTACCTTAGAGGCTTAAAACTGAACTGTGGTTGAACCTAAATATTTGATTTTTCAAGAAACAGTGTGGCATATCAATGACTACCTCTCAAAGCCCAATTCATTCAGCACGTGAACCCACTCCTGTGACAGCAGCTTGCTCAGATGTGTCCTCCCCACACAGCTCCCTGAAACCTTCAGTTTAGACACAGGCAAGACCTGGTGCTTCTAAGGCACCTTCCTGAGCAGCTGCCACCATCACACCCCTGCTCTCCAGACTGCTTTGCCCCAGCTGGTGTCCTGCCCCTTTCTCAGCTGTTTTAGTGATAAGGATCCTGATAAGGGAGCACAGGAAATGCAGTTGGGGGACCCCAGTCCTGTCCCCTTCCATACCTGCACACATGCAGATCACCTGTGTTGAGGTCCCCACAGAGACCCAGGGTGTTACTCAATAACTCCTCCTTACCTATTTGATGAAAACATAAATGAGATCATTTCAGATGCTATTTGACACAAGTGAAATTTGAGTCCAAAGAGACAAACATTTATGTTTAAATTTCGCTTCTGAGGACTATCTGCTGCTGCCTAAGGAGGGAGAGGATAGCATGGGACCCATAAATGTGTGGGAAATGAGTCCATATGATCAATGTTCTGAATACAAAGCACATCTTGCAGCTGATGAGACTTTATTTCAAGGCACTATTTGAGACTGAATTTTGCTGTGGTAGCATTCAGAGGGAGTAGCTTATTTTGGAGATTGTCCCACTGCCATAAGAGACATCAACTAAGGACTGAACCACAGATTGCATCTTCAAATCTAAAATACATCTACATATTTAAATGTATGTATTTTAAATGCATCTCTTTTTCATTTCAGCAAGTCTGGGGAAGGAAAGAGAGAAGAGTGAAAGCCCTGGAATCCTTTACTAAAATTCCCAACAAGCTCATCTCTACTATCAGCAATTCAAACTTCATCAAGCTGAAATGCCAATGAGATTGCAATGACTCCAGGTCAGGCGAGCCCAAATAGTGTTGGGGAACTGGAGATGGCACAGCATCCTACTGTTCCCAATTCCCACTCTTTCCTGCCACTAGTTAGTGCTATTTCTGTTAGAAATGCATTGGGAAATCCTGAATTGCTGGCTGCCTTACACAGCTGCACAAGCATTATTGGTTTGGCTGTTATCTGCTCTAACTGGAAGCTGGTGGGACTGTCACCCACTGACCAGGGATGGGCCAGTGCTGCCAAAGTTCATTCCAGCACAAACCGCATCCAGAATCTTCCACCTGCATTTTATGTCCTCCCCATGAACATGCAGCAATCCATCTCCTTAAGAAAAAAAATATGTTTTTTATCAAATCCATAATTACCTTATTCTTCCAATACTGTTTAGTGAAAGAAAGATGGTGACATACTTCTAAAAACCCAAACTTTTAATGATTTAATATTTAAAATTTGGGATATTTTTATCACACAGGTGGATGGGAAAGCCATTAACAATTCTGCATACACCCTATTAGAAAGGCTACCCACATCTCAGCTCAGACAGAGCCTAGACTGATAAAAAGGCTTAATACATAAATGCTTGTTTGTGTTTGGAAAGTTCCTGGAGCTTAGCCAAACATTCAGTGTGCTGAGGAAATACAGAGAGACAAGGGCCTGCTTTTAGAGCAGTGTTTGTCTGCAGCTCTGTATTATCCTGAGTGACATTTAGTCCAAGTACAGTAATAACACACATCCTTGCCTGCTGCTGAAAGCAAAAGCCAGATTTTAATACCCAACGAAAACATTCTTGCTTTGGGGAGCATGCAGAACTGGGGGGGGAAAAACAAAACAAAAAAATAACCAAACAACAAAAAAACCCAACGTTCAGCTTATAAAAATATTGATTTCTTCACATATAAATGAGCCAGTTTGCAACAACGACAGCCTCTCAGATGGTGGGTGTAACCTCCAAGCTGCTGCCACAGCAGTCTTTTAGTAACACTTGTAAGTTCTACAGAGATGCTTCACCACAGATTGCAGGGAAGGAGAGGACTTGCTGTTCCAAATGACAACCACAGAGCCTGGAAGCAACAGAGCAGGCACAAACTCTTATCCCAGCTCACCCAGCAGGTCAAGATCAGGAGGACCAGGGTTAGAGCTGAGCCACAGCCAGGAGAGCACTCTCATCCTGATCCAGGGAGAAAGCACAAGCATGTGGTTTATGTGTGTTTGGCTTTTACTGAAGTCAGGGAGATGCCAGCACAGGAGGGAGGTTTGACTGACCTGCTGAGCTAAGTTCACACTCACATCTAAATGATGGACCAGGCAATCTCACTGAAATACTGCATCTATTCTTCATCCTGCTCCCTGTGCTCCTCTGGTCAAAGGCTGCTGAGGCTTAGGGATAGGTCAGGAGACAAGCCTTAGGAGAAACCCAGAACTGGGATTAATTATCAATCACAGCCCTGCTATCAATAAACTCCCAAAAAGTAATGATTTTCTCCCTAGGATGACGAGCAGATGTTTCTGGCAAGTGGCAACACTGATTCCAGCTGCAAAGAACGTTCCCCTGAAAGCCATGCTGAAGCCTGCTTGGACTGCTGCTGGGATAGGTCCCTTCAGTGTCATGGGAGTGCAACACACAAAGATGCAGTGCTGCCTTCGAAGGCCAGAGCACTGCTTGGTGGCTGACCCTGAGAAGCAGCTCCGAGCTGCCCTCTCCCATTTAACAGGTCTGAATCCCTTAAGGGCTCTCTCCAGAGCATGGAAGGACAGGGATGGAAGGGGGAGTAACAGGTCTGGCAAAATCCAAAGTAGAAAGGTAATGAGAGGGCACCTACTACCAGCTTAATAAAGGGGAGTGAGGGGTGGAACTTGATGAAATGATCAGGCAGCATGTCTAACACAAATTAAATAAAGTGCTTTTTTACACAGTTAATTTATGGAACTCCTTGACACAAGTTATTGCACAAGACAAAGAGTTTTAAAAGGATTAGACAAAGTCATGAAGACTTAGTACCTCAAGGTATGGCTTGAACGCCCCAAAGCCAGCACCTGCCAAAAACTGGAAAGGTTTGTCTGAGACAAGTTCAGTGTTTATTCTTTTCTCGTGCCTTTTTCCACACATCTGCCACTGGACTGACTTTGGCTGTCAAAGTAGGTGACAAAATAGGTGATGGCTATTTCCACCTTGTCCTTGGCACCGAGCAGGGGGCAGTGTGGAATAAGCCACTGCAGCAGCTGGCCCTTCAGGCACATTTTCTCCTGGGTCACTGCTGTGGAGATTTCTTTGCTTTTCAAAGAGATGGGCTTTAATGCTGCCTGCCATGGAGTCACTTTCTCACTGGCACATGCCCAAAGGCCAGTCCCATCATAGCTTGCAACGTGACCAGCACGGGTCAGAGCTGTCCTCCAGTGGTTTTCATACCACTGCTCAGATTATCCTTATTAAGTGAAAGGAGATATTTTAAGGGCTTTTTCTCTTCTCATTAAAGCCTCTGTCACAGGAATTACTTGTTGCCACAGGTTTAATCTTCTGCAGAGTCCAGTTTCCACGTGTTTGCATTCATGAGATGAGGGACAGAACACAAGGAGGAAATTGGACCAAATTAACCTGCTCCCAGGACAATCCACAATAATAACAAAAGTGGAAAATGGCAGAGAATTAAACTGTTCTTGACAAAAACTGTAATGACCTTCAAGAATGCCTCTAAAGTAACTGTCCAAGTAATACTTTCCAACTGTAATTTGAAGGATATGCTATGCAAACTCCCCTGCAGAATTTTAAGCTACTGGTTAAGAAGCCAAAAAAATCAAAAAATGAATGAGGGGAGGAGGTAATCAATAGTATAATTAACAACACAGTAATCTGAAATAGGGTGATTGGGTTAAATAAGTACAGGTAGATTGGATCAGAGAAAACTCTTAAGTAAAGAGATTTTAAATCTGATTTGGTTTTAACACTGGGAAATAAAACACTTTTAAAAAGCTGTGTAACACGGTGCCCTGCTCCATTGCAAACTCAAAGTAGTTGAGTGAAAAAAACCCCACCAAAACAAAAAGCCAACAAGCAAAGCAAACTGATTTTAGATAGCATAGCCTTAATTAGTCAATCCCCAAATAGAGAGATAGCATCAATCAAAGTCAGGGCAGAGCTGGATCGAAAGGCCATCTGAGATTGGCCTAATCTGCTGAATAAAAAGGATGTCCAAAAGAAAAGTATTTCCACTGAGCAAAGACCAGGAGTCTGCATGCTGCATTTTCCTTTTTAGAGGTGCCTGAGGCAGCCAAGGCTTTGTTTTGCAGGGATTAAGAAAGGAGAGAGAAAGAAAAACCTTGTTATTCTCCTTGTAACAATGGCTGTGGCACTACCTAAATGCTCCTGCTCACAATCGATATTTCTGAAAACGATGTCAGTTGCCATCATGTCAAAGAAGAAATTCAAGAGTTTGTCCCTGAATCGTAAAAAGAGACTGAAACATCATCTTCAGGATAATGCTGTGTTCTGACACACAGGGCATGGGCCACATCCAGGTACCATAAAAGGACTGTGGCCTTATCACTGCACAGCTGACAGTGAATGGTTCAGGGACAGGAGAAATTAAAGTTACTCCTTCAGATAAAGCCCAGCAGTGATACAGCACTGTCATAATACACCTCCTTAATCTAGTCAAATTCTACAAGAAGAAAGAAAGTAATCCTTGGAGGATTTCCACTAAGTATAAACAATAATATATTACCTAAGGGCTTAATACTGCTATACTGACAAAAACCTCTGAAATATAGTGCAGCTGAGACTCCCAAATTCCATCTCAGTACAGGGAGCACTTCATTTGGGATTCATCTGTCCAACTTCAAATGCATGCAGCATTAATATTTACATATGAAAATTCATTTAGGCTCCATATGTGAAGAGCTAGGCATTTCTGGAGTTCATTACTGATGGATAGAGCCAAGAAGCATTGCAGGTAACTAAGGTTGAAAATGAATCCTACTTCTTTAGTTAAATATATCTGAAAAATATGTTGGTTTTGTGGCCAAGACACAGTTCCTTCTATTTTGTATAAAACAAAAAACTAAGAGAGCAAGAGAGCTTTGGTACCAATTTAAAAAAAAAAAACAAAAAACAAAAAACCCCCAAACCAAACCAACAAAAATAAACCCAACCGAACAAAACCAAAAGAAAAAATGAACAAACAAAAAACCTGAAAACAAAGCAAAAACCACAACCCTCCCCGCAAAAAAACCCATAAAAAACCTCAAACAAACAAATCAGAAAAAAACCAAAAAAAAACCCAAACAAACCAGCAACAAAAACCCCAGCATTGTGTTACTCACAAAGTCACTCTTATCACACACTGTGAACCAAATCCTTCTTCCAGGCAATATCCTCCAACATCATAAGGAGTGAGACCAAGGGCATTGGCCAAACTTCTGTTTCTTTCTTTAGCTACATCTCAGTCCCCCACATGGACAATTAATCTCTGCTTTAGGAGTCAGTCTATGGAGCACAGTTGCAGCCAAAGCTATCATTGCCAAATGAAAGCAGCAGGTACATGACTTTGTGCTATATCTCTGGTTTTATAAGCTTCCTTTGATAAAAGTTGGCTTTGAGGCAAAAAACAACTTGGTACGAAGACACAAAAGCAAGGAAAGGTCTGAAAGGCATTTGGATCCTGGTGTTATCATCCCAAGATGAGTCCTTGGGCCAAAACCATGTCTGAACATACCATAAAACACAGGAAAAGTGAGAGGTGCAAATACTATTATAACTTTAAAAATTGTTTAACTTGTCATGTTCAGTGTCTGTTTCTATACTCTTCCAGATTTGTTGAAGCAGATTTTGGTAAGAGTGCAAGGGAGAGAAGCCCTGTAATTTAAATAGACCTTTCTGACTGTCAGTTAGATTGATTACAGTTTTCTGCAAACAATACATTTTTAAATAGTTCTTTATGGAGTTTATTTTACTCCCAACATTTTCCCTATTATACAAACCCCATAACGAATGCAATCACACTTCTATTCACTGCCTCTCCAAAGTCTTCCTCCCTCCCTTTTCTCTAGCCACCTGTTAGCTCTTTCTTTTCTAAATTTAACTCCCTTAGCTTTGTTTGGTAACCTTTTCCTCATGCCCTCATTATCTAAATTCTGCTCCTGCTGTGGTAAAGCTGGTGGGGGGCTGGATCTGGGTTGTTATTTTGGAAATGGGCGGGGGAGGAGGTAATGAATCAGTCCATCAGTAGAGGTTTATTTATGGCTGTTTTTCCTTAATAAATGATTTTTTTTAAGAAATAAACCAAGGTCTCTACCACCTTGTACAAAAAATTGACAGCATAAGCACTGAAATGTATTTAGAATATCTCAAAATATGTCTTATTTCTGGTAATTATATTGCCAGGGTAGTAAAAAGGCACCAAATAATCCTTTACAGCTGTGAAAGGTGAACATAAGCTGGATTTCTAACTCATTTCTTCACTGCTCAGTGTTAGCACAAGTGACCCTGGAGAAACTGTGGTCAGCACAGAGACTCGAGGCTGCTCCCCAAGGCAGGAGCAGAGTCCTGCCCTCAGCCAGCTGCTGCTGATCCCCTTCTCCCTCTCAGCGCAGGAGGCACATTCTGCAGCAGCTCCCACAGGTCAGGATTTGGCACTCGGGAAGCTGTCTCCTTGAGGGTGCAGGTGACTGCCCTCTCCATGCCACCCACCACAAAGGTTCCTCACCCAGCCTTGGACAGACCTAAATGCTGCCTTTAGAGTCTCTCCACGAACTGCTGATGGCAGCCAGCCACACCCTGACAGGCACAAATGCAGAAAGAGATTGTTCCTAGAGGAAAAAGCCCCAAAGACTTGCAGAATGGAAGGAGAGAGAAGCAAGAACGAGGCCAGGCTAACTGTGATCAGTCACTTCCCAAAGAGGGTAAGTGTAAATCCTCATCACTGAGCAAAGAATACAGTGCTCATAATTATTACTTTGTGTCTTGCACTTCATTTGCAGCACTTTTGCCCAAACTTTAATGCATAAATTGCAGCTCTTTTGGAGTTTGCTGTTGACTCATCACACACAAAACACCTGCAAGCCCTTTGGAGAGGGAGAGAAGCTCCAGGCAGAACATGGCTCAGCCATCCTGAGTATCAGGGGTGCAGGAGAAAACTGTAGGGAGCACAATCCCAGCAGGGGGAGTAACTGCAGCTTTTCCCAACATCATGTTCCAGGTATCCTGCCCAACACACCCTTCCACAATCTCCTTGACTGCCCCAGTAAATCTAACCTTGAGCTGGTACACTTTAAATACTCTACAGACACAGGGTGATGCACATAAAAACCACACAGCTAATGCACAGTGAGGTTATTCACAAATGAATGAATTTGGATGCAAGTAGGAAAATAAAAGCTATATTTCACCTACAGAGAGAACCTGGAAACCCTTGTTCCCACAAAGCACATACTGATTTTGAAAATATAGTGAGCTTGCATTGGGACACAGAGGGGAGATATTTTTAAAATGCCAAAGTCACTGGCATGGCACCAGGCATTGGTTTCATTTCATTCTCATGCTTGCTCAGAGCCAAAATGAGTCATCTTCCCCATGAAATAGGAATCTGTACACAACGCTGGCTGTTAATTACCTTTCCTGTCTCCATTAGAGAGGGAAGTGACAGCTTCAACCTCTCCCTGGGCGAGCATTGTGTTCTCTTGCTGTCTCCACCGCTCGCCAACAAATCTGCTGCTACAACTCAAGTGGCACTTGAGATATTCAGTCTAGCATTTCAACAGCAGTATAATAACTGATAATTTGACAATGAGAAGCCATCCTCAGGAAACTCAAGCCACTTATAGCCCCAGGAGAAACAAGCAGAGGTATTTCTTCATCAGGCCTGCCCACAGAGCAGCTCATTTTGGCCCTGGCCAGCATCAAGGGCTCCAAAACTGGGAGCAGTCATCTCCAAAATATTGCTGGTTTGGCACATTGGCTCCATGGAATGAGGGGATCTATCCCTCATTTATCTGTGAGGCTGCACTCCTGTGTGCATAATGTTTTGAGAGTAAGAGGACTCCAAGGAGGTGGTGCCTGGCTCGGTGTGATTGCTCTGGGCATCCCCAGCCCATTCTCCAGCTCTGGGCAAGTCACCTCTGCAGCTGCACTGGCACCCCAGGGACAGGGTACAAGTGACAAAAGGTGTCTCCCAACTCTGCTGGCATCTGGTAGCCCACCAAAATATCACAAGTTGCTCAGATGCCTTTTCACCTTTGCACAGGGCACTAACTGGAAGGAATGCAAAGTGTTAAAGCAGTTGCCACCATTTAACTGTGAAAAAATCTAAATCTGCCATATTTCAAAAACTACAGTGACAAGACATGACAAGAAAAAATTTAGTTCTGCTTGTTTCCTGGGCTTTCACTTATATGGGAGACTCTGATTGAAGGGCAGAAAGAAAATATTTCAATGCAAAAGCCTGCTCTTTTTAAAGACCCTTTTGAAGAGCTTTTTTTATGAAGTAAAATAAGATTTAGAATATAACCATAAGAAAAAAAAAGAGGGGGAAAAATAAAAAGGCAAAACTGAAATTGCTACTAATTTATGGTTGTAACAAAAATTCACTGCTATTCAAAGGTGAATCAAGATCCATACAAGACTTCTCTCAGTGAGCCCTTGGGATTCAAGTAGATTAATGTACTTGTACTGAGCTTCCCAGAAGAACAAATCTCACCTTTGTGTGCATTGCAGCAGTTAAAGAAACAAAAATTTGCCAGAAATTAAAACACTGAAAACTGAAAACCTTCAAATTCAGCAGGGAAAAAAAAGCCATACCCACTTCCATTTTTGTTCATAAGCACAATGTTCTACCCAGAAAAAAAACAAAAAAAAAAACAACCTCCAACCAAAACCTCAGAGCAACTTGCTAGCCCTTCTTAGGTCTCACTGGACACCTCTAAATTAGATAACACCACTGATGAGTCCTTAATCCTTCGTGTCACTGCAGGAACAGATTGATGTGTTCACAGGGAGGTGTTGGATCCTCTGCCTGCACCATGGCACAGGTCATTCTCCCTGCTCAGCCTGAAGGCCACTATAATTTATTTATTTTCTTACACCGGTTGCATCTAATTTATTTATTAATCACCTGAATAAGTAAATACAAACAGTAGGGTTGATATCTTGTAGCATCCTTCCCCATGAAAACCAGGTTCTCACTGTATCAGGATACCCACCACTATGGTAAAACCTTTTTGAGGTGAATTCATTACTTTGTCACCACATGTTCTGTATTGAGTAGAACAGCTCCAAGTGAAACCAGTTCATTACTCATCTACTCTGTGGCTTATGGGGAAAGGCTCTGGAATTACTAAAAATAAATACACACAAGGAATAGCATTGTTTCTCAGAGGCAGAGAAATTCCTGTTACCACATGTCTTATCTGAGAAGATAAAGAATACAGGAAAATAATAAAGGAAATTCTTGATCATTAGAGTAATTTCATGAGGGTAACTAAAAATCAAAGCACAAGAATGAATTTCAGCCTAGCAAGGTTAATCACAGAAAACTCATCTACATGAAACACACTACCTGGTTTACTGCTGCCTTTTTTTTTTCCTATAAAATAGTTTAAAGCTAGTTATTCATTTCATTGAACTTTTCATGGGGCTGTTCATCACATTTTACCATCGTGGCAAGTGACTAATGACCTTGAAAAAAATAAAAAGTAGCCATATGAGCATTAGCAGAATAATATATACTCCAGATAAAGGAGGGAATGTTCAGCTTTTGCTCAGTGAGGTATGCAGCTTGTTCGACAAAGAATGATTTATAGGGAAAGCAACAGGAAATCTCACAATGGTTTTGAGATACAGAGCAGGCATAAGCAAAGCTGTGACTCAAAGCAAGCAGAATCCCAGCCAGCCACCATGGAAATAGAGGTAATTAATATGTGCTCGTGCTTGAGCTCACCTAACCTGTACTCCCCTTATTTAATTCCTTGAACTCAGGGCCATCATGAATAACAGACTCTGCTGTCTTCTTCCCACAGACTGGGAAGAAATGAGAACAGGGCCACAGCTACACAGGATAAAACTAGAATCTACCATTTTCCTTCCAGATGAAGGAAGAATTATTCCACGGGGAGTAGCTGAAAGTGCAAGATTGAGTGCTGCAGGCTCCCAGTGCTATGGCCTGTGCACAGACACTGGCCCAGAACCCTCACTATTTAGCAATTTGTCCCCCTGAAAAAGAATAGCCCAATGCGTGAGGGAGTAATCTCCTAATCTCTTTAAAAGACTTAATGCTTCTAACACTAGTTGTTTAATTCCAGGTATTCTTATTCACAAAAAGTACAATGTTCCCTTCCTGAAACCTTTGAGGTGTGCAGGGGGGTTCTGGTAATGGGTTCCTATGGATGCATGAGAGCTGTGTGCAGAAAAGGAAAAAAGAAAAGATAAAAACCCACAAAAACCACCAAAGCCATGGCAGAACAGCCTTGTTTTCATTCTGTCAATCCTCATCTCTGCCACACTTTAAAGCAATTTAAGTTTGGTTCCCCATGCAGCCCCAGCAGATGACAACATGAAAACCTGAGACACCACGTGCAGCTCAGAGTGCCCAAGCACTGTCCAGACAGACCCTGGTCAGGAGAACCCAATGGCTGGAATCAGGAATGGGGGAAACCAAACAGAAACAGAGAGAAATAGAATTTTTAAGGATGTCTCTTTTAATCTTGTTTCTATTCACTTCAATATAGGAGCAAGAACAACTTTCTCTTTTAATTTTAGAAGATTTCATAGGCAGATTAAAGTTTCTCTGTAGTTATTTCCTCTGCATTTGATCTGGTTTATTTCTTTTAATATCAATGGAGTTAAAAGAGGATGCATGTCAACTATTTTATTTGGTTTAGTTTTCCCAGTGTATCTTTTTACAAGAGCAATCAGCTAAAAGATAAAAGGCAAAAGGCAACACTACAGTTCTGACCTGGGAGAATTTCACACTTACTTAGCAATCCTAGAGGTTATTTCAGTTGCAGACTTGTTTCAGCCAGAGTCTTGCTTTGTGATTACAATCACAAAAATGCCACATGCAAAAGGAGTCTTTCCAGGTAAGAGTGTTTTGATGGACACACATGTAACCACTGCACCCTGAAACGCCTTTGGAGACACAGGACACGATGCCAAGGGGTTGGGCACATATAGATTGCTGAGCTGGAAAATTATTTTGGACCCAAAGTCTCTGTACTTCAATTTTATGGGTAATTAAACCTAATGTGTTGTCATTCAGAAAGCAATTAAGTCCAATATCTAGAATGCAGTGTCCCCTTCCAGTGAGTGATGGGGAGGAAGCGACAGGAGATTCACTGTGCTGATGGATCATTTCTGGGAACTCCCCTCATGACCTTCGGTCCCCTCCTGAAAGAGAAACTGAGCAAAACATGGAGGTGGAGCAGGAGGATGTCCCTGGGGCTACACCTTGCACTCATTACCAACAGCATGTCCAGGGAAGAGTGTTGGCTGAGTCAGGGAGGGATTGGAAAGGAGATTTCCCAAGTAATTAGACAGCTTTATCTGGATATTGCTCTACTAAAGAGACAGAAATGGCCAAAGATAAGAAAGATCAGGGATGCAGCAATGATTTCTGTTCTTTGGGAATTTCACATCAAACACACTGGGCACAACAGAGCTCTTTCCACTTTTTCTGTCAGCACAAGGCACCAAAAACCATCAATGGAGGTAACACAGGCATTGCAGAATCACCTTGGCTGGGAGCCATGCTCAGCATGAAGCTCTTAATCCTCACTCACCACCAAGTGCCCGACCCCGGGCAGCAGCACACCCCTCCTGGCATGCCAGGGAGCAGCTCCCAGGCCATGCCCAGAGCCCCAGGTGGATGTGAACCAAAGCAGTCCATGACAGGGTGCCCTGGATACCCTGCACAGCCCAAATGGAGCAATGCTGCAGGAGATCTGGTGCCCACACCAAGCAGAGGTGCTGCCTTGGGTTCTCTCTACCCCAGGAATTGCACACGAACTGCAGTCCTTTAAAAAACAAAAAAAAACCCCAAAGTTCGTGCTTGGTTCACACAATAAAGGAAGTTGGGCACAAAGCAACCCAATAGCTCAAATCACAAAGGGTCAGTTGTGCCCAGACTCAGTGAAAGCCCTGAGCTGAGATCTTCTGGAAAAAAAAAAGGCAGCTTATGTCAGAGTACCCATTACTATCACAATGTTTGTTTTCAATTCCACGTTTAAGTATCATTAGGTTTAATAACAATGGTGCGCTGAGACATAATTGTAATCAAAAGGTTCACCCAAAGTTAGAAAGAAAGTTGGCTGTGAAGTCACAAAACCAATCTAATCTCCTGCTGTGCAGTCCTGTACTTTGGGAGGAAGATAAGTGTTACTAAAGCTCACCAGTGGGTAGTCACCATAAAGAAAAATTTAATAATTTAGAGCGTGTATAATGCCTATTTTTTCAGTGTAACTATGGAATGGGGAATGAGATCAGTAGGGAAAAACTAAAATAAACTTAGCAAACAATAGCTCCACAAATATTGCATCAAACCACATCTCAGAGATGCTGCTACAGTCATGCTGACCCAACCAAAACATTGGTCTTTTTGACAGGAAAATCTAACACCACAGTGGGATTCCTTAAAACATTTTTCTCTTCCTCTGTTATTTTTTTACACTATTATTTGAATGCAGCAGCTTGCTGCTTCTTTCATGACCAGGCAGCTTAGTGATAAGCCAGAGTACTACAAATGTTTGCTCCATCTTTGAGAGCAGTGTGTAATATTGTTAGATTTACACAATTTGCTTTGGCAGTGACACGTTCAGTGGACAGGCTGGTCCCCCACCACAGAGATGGGGTCAGCTCTGAGTAAGCAAGATATAAGAGCAGCATTAGCAGAAACCTGTTATCTCTGTTCAATTTTCCCAAAGAGTAACCAAGGTCTCTTCTGCAACATAGAATAAATGAAAATATTTATTGTTTGATAAAAATTAGTAAGCTTCTCTAACATGTGCCCATTCTGGCAGGTTTTCTCACCCATTACAGCACAAGGTGGCTTCAGGTGATGAGCAGAGGGGGATTGGTGGCAGCCTCAGCAGCACACTCCCAAAACCCAAGGACCTGGCTTGAAGAACCAGAGGGTGAACCTGCAAACCCTGGCACGCTACTGAAGGATTCAGTATTTAGTGTGCAACTCACATCTTCACAAAGAAAACAGAAAAAAGAACTGGTCCTGTTCCTCTGCCTGCCTACAAACTCACCTCCCTCCTTTTGAGCTGGCAGTGCCACATCATCACTGCCCCAGCTGTTTTGGGCCAATAGTTGCCAAAACAGAAAGGCAGCAGGTTCAAAGTAACACCAAACCCCATCCTGGGCACTTCTGGAAGGTGAACTTTCCCAAAGTGCCAGGCTTGCACTCTGTTGTACTGCCTGGCTAATTTTACATCCTGGCCCCTCCATGAGAACATGGACAACATATGAGGTCTGCTAATGGCTCATATTTCTGCATCAGCTCCTCCTGAGCTGCTCCACAGGCTGGCAGTGATGTGTGACACATCAGGAATTTCCCAATTTGTTGACTGTCACAGGTTTGCTTTCACCTCCCTGGAAAATCAGTCCCAGGAGTCAAAAGCCAGATTTTCACTCTCTACTTGAATGCCTCTGTTCAGCATGTGCTGGTTAATGAGGGTGTGTAATAATCAATAAACAGCTCCTGGCTTTCAGCTGATGGTGCATTACTGCCGGGTCGGAACGGGAAGGTGAGCTGTGCAATCTCTGCTCGCTGGGGAAGGCTCTCCCGGGGCAAACACAGCCCCTCACAGCTCCCATGCTTGTCCTGCTGATGTCCTTACCACTCTCCTCAGTCTTTGCTGTCAGCACATTGCTGTGTTCTGGAATTAGGAGGCTGACAGTGATGGTTTTAATGACATGCAAATAAGCAGCGTTTTGGTGATCTCCAATAATTATGTGCCAGCATAAAAGCTGCAACTTCTAAATGAGGGAGGCAGATCCTGGGAAGCTTTATGCTTACAAAACACAGCTTCCACATGAATTCGAGTCAGGACCAAGCTGGAGCCTGTGGCAGGAGAGCAGTGCTTCACCCAGCACAGGTCCATGGTGCTTGTGCTGCGGGGGAGCCACAGGATTCAGAGGTTGCTTTCTGCTTTTCCCCTGCCAACCTCATTTGACCTGCTAATACCAAAGGATAAGAGAGAAGGAGAAATGCTTTTTGGTAAAAGAAGGAACCACGCATCAAAATAAAGTATCCTCCCACCTGCAGAAGACAGCAAATGAAATTACTTAATATTTCATTAAGCTCTTCTCGGCCATTTCATATCTGCACCTGATAGCAAGCAACATCTATCCACACTGTCAGGCTTCTTTCCATCATGCAGAAGGACAGAAGAGATCACTCACTGACACCTTGAGACTGGAAGGACAGAAAGCAAAGGGAAATCAAGAGGTTTAGCATTAAAGGAGCCAAGTACTTAAATCCATTTGACTCATAACTTCCAAATGACTTCCACTTGACTCAAGCAAGGAAACAGGGACACATTGGACACCAAGTAAAAAACATAAAAACCAAAAAAAACTTTCAGGGTTCAGCTCCTCAAGATAGATTATCACTCACTACCTACATAATCCATCTCTTCTAGTTTATTTTCACCAGCTGTGCTCTAGAGGTGCTGTGAGCACCCAGCAGAGAAATCATCTGAAGTGAGCTCCCAACAAGAACAGACGGGCAGAGCCTGCACCTCCTACATGACTCAGAGATCCACCCAGAAACAATGCAGTCACACCATGCTCCACGGGGTGTGTTTAAGCTCTAAAACAGGCAGGATCCCCTTTTCCTTTTTGCTTTTTCTTTTAATGAAAACAAATAAAAACAAACAAAAAAAACCTCCCCCCAAACCCAAACAAACCAACCCCTCACCACTCTGAAATCCCTGTACAAATTTACAGCTTCTGACAAGCTTTGTAGAGCAGATGATATGATGCAACTAGGGAAGGTGAGGGGACACAGAGGATTCCCACTCTGTTTACTCTCACACAATAAGGAACAATCACAGCAACTCAGTAGCTTAGATAAAATGAATTTCACACCTCAGGTCAGCATGGAGTGAATGGCTGCTCCCAGCTCTCTCATGCCAGAGCAATGAACTTGGGCTGAAGATGCACTGCTGAGACACACTGAAAGAGAATTTTTGTTGCAGCTTCTGCTAAAAAAATTAGCAGGAATAGCCTGTGAATGCTACAGAATAAGACCAATGCTTCCTGCATCTATTTTACCCACAGAAAAATAAAAATACAAAAAGCAAACAAAACAACTCAACTGAAACACATCTCAAGATTTCCTCTCCTACTTTGGCTTCTCCAGATTCAGAAAGTGGCATTAAGCCCATTCCAGAGCAGACAACTGCTCTACAAACCACTACCCTGGAGGTGAGAAAAGCCATAGTCCATTCCAGCAGGCTGCTGGGTGCCCTGTGCTGAACAGTCCCACAGCCATTAAAGTGTTATGTAATGGAATATACAAGATTCTCCTACAAGAGTTATGCCATGTCATGTTTTTTTAAGATACCTCAGAAAGCCACACCAAAGAAAAGGCAGACTTCTTCCTTGGAGGGGAACACAGTCAGACTGGCTCCAGGGGAGAAGCACAACAAGCCACCTTCCTGATCACTAATTCTTGGTTAAATTTCTGCCTGTCATTTGTGGATGTGGTTTTCCAATCCATCCAACCACCACCACCAGCAGCTGTTTTTAGACAAAGCGAAGAATTCACAGGAAATGTTAAATTTGTTAAAAGAAAATAGTATGGATAGCAAGAGCTGAACTGCTCCTAGTTCCCTCAGCAGACACAGGAACCAACCCCTCCTCTGTACTTGCCTGGTGACAGGGGGGGCCTGGTGCACTTCATTGACTCAGCAACCAGGATCCTTTCACCCTGTGGAACACTCCAAGCCTTTGCTGCAGCCAGAATGGTCTTATTTGGAGCTCCAGGCCATGGGATTACTCATTTTTAGGGTTCACAATTCCAGACTCAGCTCATGAGATCCACCACAAGGTCTGTGTGCAGAGGGTTCATGTACTGATGTGCTGGTTAAGATGGATTTAGGTGTGGCAGGACAGATACAAGCCCTGACCTAATAATGGAGCTAAAGTGACCAAAACAGGGCTCTGCAACCAGCACTCCATGGAAAGACAACTCTCCAAAGGGCTCATTGCATCCTGCATTTCCTCCATCAGCAGAAATCCCTCCTAGCAAAGCTTCCATCTGAGGTAGACTTCGGAATGATGGAAATGAGCCATCTTCTCTCCCAAACACTCACATCTTCCCTGCCCTGGGGAACCACTTAAAAGCATTAGGTGACAAATGTTTTATTGCCAAGCCCTGCAGAGGCCCCACAGAACTTGTCTTCTGCCACCTCTGCTGGTAAACAAGCATGTGGCATAACAACATGACAAGGGATTTAAAAAATTAAGTCTCCCCAGACACTCCCTGGGGGTGCTTTTGCTACAACATGCAGACTAGCAGCTCTGCTGCTCATGAGATGCCACGTTCCTCCATTTCCTTGTTTTACAAGAAATGGATTTCTCTGCTTAATGAAATTTTAATGTGACAAAGGAAGGGGCACTGCAGCAGTGCTGGGATGCTTTTTTTTGGAGGCTGCCTGTGGTAGGGCATTCACCTTGCTCCTGGATATGCCTTTGCATGACCAATCATTCACATGGGAAATAAAATCCCTTTCAGAAGGAATAGGCAAAGTGTGAAGATTTTGGCTGTGAACTTTCCATGCTGGAAGGTGCTAAGAGTGGGGAAAAAAAAAGAGGGGATGGACAAGATGGGTCATCCAGGCATAATGGGACAGGCCTGGTTTCAAATACCTGGTCTCTTCTCTTGCAGGGGTTTGAGACATGGCAAGACTGCTCAAGAACACAGAGGAGCCTTTCAGTGAGAGCCCACAGCCCATCTCAGCCTCCACCAGCCAAAGCTGCATTATCAATGGCTGTCTCCTCACTTCCAGTACCTGCTGCTGTAAATCATACCCCACAGCAAGGCTTAAGAGAAAGCATCTAAATCACAAAATAAAACAGGTCAGAGCTGCAATTATGATCAGTGAAGCAGGCATCAGTATGTTGTGCATAATTAAAATGACTGTAGGTCTTCTCTATAAATATCAGCCAGAAAAGTGTCTCTTTGTGTGTGGGCATAAAAATGAGATGCAGGAAACAGCCTGCTCTGATGTGACAACATGACCTTGGAACAACTTTGTTGCCTCCACACCAGAGTAATTACACTGTTGAAATGTCTGATTGTGTCCCTCTTGCCATCAGCAGCAACCAAGCCTCTGCAGCAATAAATGTGGAGCAAGTAATAGTTCAATAAAGATCCACAGATAGACTTGTTTTGCAGGGGCTGCTGCTCCTTGAAGTTCTCTAAAGCTGCAGTTCCAAGAGCAGAGGCTCTCGTTTTCTCCTTTAAAAGTCTGAAGTCAGCTTGGAGATGAAATCTACTCAAGATGATAAATGGATACCATGCAAAGCTTGTCTTACACACGTCTTTAAATATTTTACTTACTGCTCATCAATCTTCCCCATCTATGCAGCATTCTTAACTACTTTGCAGTAAGAAATCCAATCCCTCTGGGGAATTTGGGAAGCAAAATACATTCCCACTCTTCTCAATGCTCTGATGACAGGAAATATGGAAATGTTAAACAGAGAGTGGTGCTAAAGAAGGGAGTTGCTCCAGACCTCTGTGTGGCTGCCAGACTGAGCTGTGGGGCAAGGGCTGGCCCTGGCTGGACAATCCACAGGTCAGGGGCAAATCCACAGTGTGCATTTTGGACCTGGTGAGCCCCAATATTCACAGTTTCACTGGCAACAACTCAGAACCACAAATCAAGTCAGAAACGCTGCACACAAGGCAGGCTCCACAACTGAGCTGGTGAATAACATCAGTATTAATGAGCAGCACAAAAGGACTGCTTCCATTAGCACGAGAAAAACCACAAGTTTGGCAAGTGACAACGCTCCTGGTATGTTTTTATACAGAACTATTTCAAAACACAAATACTTCAATCAATAATCACTCACCTCCCATTCAATAACCCAGTAATCCCCTTTTGTCCAGCATAATGCCTAGACACAATTTTATTGACCCAGCAGTATTCTCCTAGGACACACCATTCTTTGACTGCTAATGACCAGGTGGGTACACTTCTCCCTGCAGCCAAGTATTTATCAGGCAGAAGGCAAATATGTGATTTATTGATTCATAAAGCATTGCAGATAAATAATAATGAAAGACCTATGCATCATTCTTGTCGATGTGCTGAGAAGATTTGCTGAATGCACAGAGGTTGGGGGTAAAGAAAAAAAAAAAATAATCAAAAGTGTTCATCTGCAAGAACATGTAACAGGTATTGAGGACGAAGCTCACTCAGGGGCTAAAGAGACTCTGCCACCAAGACCAGATTATTAGCACTGGAAAATGCACAGCCTGATCTGATGTCCAAAAATGCAACATCAAAAGAAATTATCTAAGCCATCTCACAACCCAAGGAATGCAAAAGATATACTGACTGGGGGAAAAAAATATGGGATTTAAGAAAGTAAAGGAATTTTTTGTGGATATTTCGCAAGCTGAATGAGTAAAAGGGTACTTGATAAGTTAATTAATATAAATTATTTTTCATATGAAATATTAATATGCTGGACAGCATTCAAAAGTCACAAATAAAACAAAATAAAAGCCTGCAATGAAATGAACTGGAACACTGTGAAAAAAAGGGAAAAATAAGCAAGGAGGAAACAGTTGTCATTCTCAAATCACTCAAATATAGATCTTCCTTATAAAGAATAATGGTGCATCCAAAACAGTCATTTCCTTAAAATAAGCTATATAAAGTACTAAAGGAGAGGCACATAATACATGACACTGTTGCAGCTCTGCCAGGTCACAATTTTCTTTTTAAGGTGTTATACTGCTTGAGCTTCTGCTGGGAATTCTCCCTAATAAATTTCCTTTGTAAGTCACTTTTGTGGACTGACATTTGAGGGATGCTTTGTAAAGATTTGGAGATCTCCTGGAATAACTAGGTGCAGCTGGTAACCTCAGCAGGCAGGAGCACAGCAGCTCCCTGGGAGCTCCCTGCTTACAGGGCAGTGGTTTTGGTGCAGGACAGGAATCAGGGAGTCTCGTGAGATATTTGGACACAAATCCAGATTTTCTTGTGCTTCTGGAAACCCCACAGGGGGCAGGCAGCCACTTCCAGCACAACCTGAGTGCTGCATCTCAACCACACTCGTGTGGGGACAGAGACACAACAGCACAGGGGACAAGACAGCCTTGCAAAACACCCCCAGGCCAAAGCCATGGGAACCCAATGCTGTGCTAAATAAGGTGGGAGTACTCAGAAATCCCAGCCTTGGCTCAGCTCACAGAGCAGCCTGGCAGCACTTTCTGCATTTTACCAGGTCATTTTACCACCTCCTGTTGCTCAAACTCAAGAGAAAACTGACATCTGCCTGTTAAGACATTCCTCTGTCAGAGCCTAAGTCCTCATCTGCCCTTCTCCATATCCCTCACCCTTGCAGGAGACAAACTCCATTCAAGGCAAGTAACATAAAGAAAGCTCATTTCCTTTGAACTTATTTACAAGTTCTACCATTAAACTTGCCCACATTATGCAAGCAGCTTGCAATCTTCCCTAATTCTCTGACTTTAATTATATAATTGAACAACCTAAAAACTCATTTTTTCCAGGAAACATTAAACATTACCATCTTAATGAAATTCTTAATGAAACCATCCTCCCTGCATGCAAATGACTGGCACTGGATTTGCTTATCACACTGATAGACCGAAGGACAAATGCCCTTCCTCTTGTCAATCATCAGGAATGACAGCCCTTCCTAAGGACACTCCTCCTTGGATGGATGGATAAGGCTGTGACAATCACAGACAGGAGGAAGACATCACAGGGAAGGTCAGTAAATGGGAATAAACCAAAAAAAGAGTCAAGGCAAATTTTTCTTAAGCTCAGCTGAGTTCAGAGGGGCTCTGCTTCAGCTGAGTTGTAACACATGTGGTGGGAAGAGCTGGAGACATGAGTCAGGGGTCTCAGCAGGGTCCTGTTCCAGCCATGCACTGTCCATAAGGAAAAAACTGTGGGGCATTTTAGACACTTAACTGTTATAATCTGTTTCAAGACACACATCTCAGCCTTCCCCAGCTCAAACACCCTCCTTGCGTTGCCTTTGTCTCAGAGAGGGTCTGGACTCCAGCTCCACTGCTGCAGGCGTGGAACATTCACCAATAAACAAGAAACCAGCTGGGAAGGAGCCCTGCCAGAGGCATGGCCTGTGCTGGGTGCCCTTGTTCTTCCCCAGGCAGCTGGACATGCCCATGGTGTCACAGCACACAGGGATGCTGCTGTACCACACAGCAGCTGTACTGCAGGGACCCAGGGTATGGGCAGGAGTGAAACCTCCAGGAAAAGCTGCAAAAGAGCTGGGGGAAAATAGAAACCAGCACTAAACTTGTGGAGGAG
>VZTN01037503.1:1649617-1683784 GCA_013400515.1 Erpornis zantholeuca | reverse complement strand
GGAGAGGAGAGGAGAGGAGAGTCTGTCCCCTGCCCAGGGCATGCAGGTAGCTTTCTGGACCCAGGTCCTCTTTTGGTGCCTGGCTGCTGCTGCTCTCCACAGCAGACCTTTGAGGCACTGACCCAGCCATCACTCCAAACAATTTGATTTACAGGCTGCAGCACTGTTTTCCCAAAGCAGACCCATCCTGCTCCCTTCCAGCCTTTCCTTGCAGGGTATTTTTGTGCAGCCAAATTCTTCAAGCTCTACACAGCTGAAGAAATTTTTGTCGCAAATGTTTCGGGTGCATCCATTCCTTCCCTGTCACTTTGTGACCTCCAGTTCTTGTTTTTGATACCAGTTCAAAGACACCACGAACATCTTTCATTTTTATTCCCATCAAAAACATGTGTAGTTCAAAGACACGACCTTGGTGTCTGCTTCTGCAAACAACACTGGCCTCAGTGCTACACCAAATTCCATGTCACTGAATCTGCTTGCTCGAGCCTCTTCTAAATCTATTTCTTCCTAAATCTTATTCCCACAGGAAAAGAGCAGAATAGTTTTATTCAATAAGCATTAATTAGTTCTTTTTTCTCCACTCTCCTGCTTCGCTGCACTTACAGCCTCCTACCCCTTTGGCCCACAGGAACACCTCACCCTGCTGCAGCTCCCAGATTCTCCTGATGATTTATTGACAATAAAACTCAAGCCCCAGGTGCCTTTCCTGCCTTACACTCAGATCTGCAATTATGTGGTACATGGTCATAGTAAACTTTAAAATAAACAGAGGATAGGTAGGGTTAGTAATTTAGAGGGAAAGAAGGAAAAAGCAAAGAGGTGCTTGTCTCCTGGCACTACCCTAACCAGAAGGTTTGGGAGGGAATAATGCAAGAGTTAAAGAACCAGCAGAGCTTTGGAGATGGGGATCTGAACCTGACCCCTCTGTGCCCTCCACTAAGGGCATTCAGCTCCTCAGATTCCTGCTGCTGTCAGCTGAATGTCTGGAAATTTTAAAGACATAAGGGCAAAATGGTCTTTTCCATTTCAAGTCTAAAAAATATAAATATTTTTGAGTCCGCTACAAATATCTGACAAGCTAATTGCTTGGTATAATTAGCAGATTAAAGAATTAATTTTACTTAGGTCATGCACATAATCCAGGTGTATTTCTTACACTGGTTTGAAGAAAAAGGTTAGGGAGCCTTGATTTGACAAGTTCCCACCACCAATCTTTATTTCTCAGCTAAAATATCTGCCAAGGTCTCACCACAATCGCAAATAAGTTCTGTTTTCTAGCTCTCCATCTTTCCTTAAGGTGCTACAGCCCTGCCAGCACCAGAACATTATCTGTGTCTGGAACAGAAATGATTTTTAAAGCTCTGGTAGGCAAAGATGTTCTTGATCCCATGACAGCTCATGGTCCTAAACAACAACAGGAATAACCTAATTCACAATTAACACAGTCTTGGTGCTCAAACTGTCCAGCTGAAACCAGCTGATATATTTGTCCAGTAGAGTAAGAAAACATCCACAAAGCACAGGGGATCAAAACACGACCACTGAGGCCCAAATCAACTCATTAAAAAAAATAAATGGGAGCAATTCCATTGGCCTCAGTGGGAATTCAATCCAGTGTACAGCTTATAAAGCACTTCCACCAAGTGCCTTTCATTCGAGGCTCTTTGCAACAGAGGTGCATCATTATTTGCTATAACCCCAGAACCTTCCCCTGGTCTACTTTGTTTTTCACTCTATGATTCATTCCAGTCTCTCAGAGTATTCCCTAGATGTGCATTTTTGTCCTTGGCATTGTTTTCTGTCCTTTGCGTCCCCAGTGCTGTATTCCTCAGCAATTATTTATAGAAGGGACTCATCCAGCCCCAGATCCGTGCCCCCAGCCGTACGTCAGTGCAGCTCCAGCTGTTTGTCTCCCAGGAATTCCATCACCTTTCTGCTCACAGCCTGCAGCTCAGTGTTCCTGACAGCTCATCCTCTCTGCAGGAGCAGAGCTCCATCCCATCCCATGGAAGGTTTCCATTTGGCCTCCACGGCAGCCATTCGCACATGGAAGCATGAATTCTCAAAAAGGGGTTCCCAAAAATCTACTTTTTTAGGCTATTAAATCTAGGACAACATTGACATCCTATTTTACTCTGATATAAAATTTGTCTCTTTATTCATCCATCCCAATAAAAAGCCTTATTATTTTTTATCATGGTAGCATTTGTGATGACAAAAAGCAACTCCAAGTGCTCAAATCACACATGCTTGGACACACCAGCCCAAAAACAAGACTCTGTCCCACTTGCTACACAGATTTCTGTCTGGCTTCTGGTCTTCTCTCTCGTCTCTTTCCTTTCCTCTCTATTCCTCTTTATTTGAAAAAGAAGCAATAACTTTTGCCTTTCCAAGTGGGAAATCTACAGTGACATGGTGGGAAAGGGAAGCCTTTAGCAGGGGGAAGGGGAGGGCAGCCAAGTGCCTTGGAGATGCACCAGAAGTGCTGACTCTGCTCCTGAGAAACAGGAGCAGCCTCCTGGTCACGCTCCATGGCTCTGACCAGGAAGGATGTCCTTTCCAAAGGAGGGATATTCATTGCAAGGAGCCATCCCACCACCACCCCCTGGAAAGAGGTCACTGCAGAACTTCCCCTCCTCTCATTCACATCCATCTTGTTGAGTCTGTGGAGATTCTGCAGATTACAGCAGGGCAACTGAATTATTCCAGCTAATGAGAATGTAATGTTCCATCACCGACTTCCACAGTCACTTAAATCTATCCTTATCTAATTAATTTTGCAAAACAAAAAGTGACTAGGCAAATAAACTCCACAAGCTGACAGCTGTAATATTATGAGTTACTGTTCGGTCAGCAAACAGATCAAGAAAGTGTAAGGGGCCAAAAGAGGAAAGGATGAAGAAATTACTCAATGAATGATTGACTTTAAACCAGTGCAAAATATGGGGAGGGCAAAAAACCCCAGAGCTGACCCACTTTAGCTCTGTACAAGTGTCACCACTGTCATCCTGCTGTTGAAAGGCACAGAGGCTTGTGAGTGGCAAACAAAACAGGGCTGAGCTACCCAGAGCTAAGGCAGCCACGGCCCATCTCAGAAAAGCAAAATTAAACAACATTAGCAATGACCCATTTCCTCACTCAGCAGGAGCCAGCCCAGCTAATCTGGCACTGGAGGAAACATGCTGAGGGTTTTCCCACTCAGAGATTGCTCTCTGCCAACACTTCCACTAATCCCCCTTGCCCCAAAATGGTTGACCATTTCTGTTTAAAGAAATAAGTGGGGATTAAGAGGAGGAAGCCTGAAATCCAACTGTATTGAAATTAAAGTGGCAGGGAAGGCAAAATGCTGAGAAAGAGGGATTTGCTCTGGAAAGAGATGCAGAGCTGCTGTAGGATGGGGGAGGTTGTACAGAGGGCGTAGCAGTCACACCCCAGTGATGCCCTCACTACCACAGGAGGATACTCATTTCTGGGGGTTTATACTTTTTTTTCCCCTTCTTTCTTAAGTAGAAAAAGGAAATCCCTGCCTGCTCACCTCTATGGGAACAAGCTCAAACATGACTTTAGCCATACAGACAGGCCTCTGACTTGTGCTGGAGGTAAATGTTTTCACTTAAGCAGTCTAAACTGCAATGACAGCAAGGCTGGACTCGATCTTAAAGGTCTTTTCCAACCTGAACGGTTTTATGATTTTATGGCAGCTGCTTCAAGTGTTTGCTCCCATCTTCTCCCCCTCACTCCCCCCTGCCATACTTTTACTTACTTTGCCTATATCTACAGACATTTGTATTCTCTTTGCTACCAGGTCCATTTGCCCTCTTTTTCCCTTAAAAAAAAAACGAATGCATCCCCTCCACTGATGCCTCCTGGCAGAGATCTTTGACTGCAATCAGAGCAATCCTCATTTATTCCAGCTGAGGATCTGACCCCAGGACTCCCAGTGCTTGAGCTGTAAGAGAAGGAGAATCAGACCAGGCCATTACATGTTTGGGAGGTGTCCAAGACACTTTCAGGTGCTACAGAAAGCACTGCCAGCAATTCTGCAATTTGAAAGGATTTTTTTTTTCCGCCATCTGAATCAAACAGGGATGATCAGTGCAATGGGTAGGGCACACAGAGATTTTATCCAGGCACTCTTTTGATTATCAAACATGCCAAGATCTGCCACAAGGTTTATTCACAGGGTGAGGAGTCCAGGGACATGCACCAGCCCATTTTACAATTCAAGACTTACTTACATTCCTTTTTTTGTTTTGTTTTCAGTCCAAGAAGATAGAGAGACCCTATAAGTCAGTCTGGGATGGTATTGTTGCAAGGGCCAAGACCTTCAATATGTGCCACTTCTGGCCAACAGAGCCATCTTCAGATCCAAACTGGGACAATTTATTTAAATTTGAAAGGAAGTTCAAACTACACCAAAAATCCAACAAAGAAGGCAACTGACACAAGAGACTGGTCACATTTTACACCCAAGCCTCCAAAGAGAAGTGGAATTTTATTCTCCCTTTCTTCCTTCAGATTGAACAATTTTATCATGTTTTTTTCCTATTTCTCTCCAGGAAATATAGCCCAAGATGAGACAAAGGACAGACACCAAACACTACCAGGTCATATCTTGAACCACCACATTTTCAGTGACACTTAAGACCCTAAAGGGCTGCCTCCCTCAGCACACATGGTCCAGTCCACAGGAGACTATTGTACAAGTCTTTGGGGGTAATAATGATAATCTTCCCCAAACACAGTCATGCCTGGAAAAGGGACAGGGCACATTCTGCTTAACCCCAACTCTATGGAAGTCATAAAACCCTCCCTGGAATACAGAACTGCCAGTTCCTCTCTGCCTGACTGCTCTCACTGGAAAAAGCCACTACTGTTTGCTTAATAAAGTGTTTTGCTAGACAAACCAAGAGCATCACAGGGTGTCAGTGACACCAGAACCACCCTCAGCCCAAGAGCTGTATCGATATGCCAGGGCACACGTGGGCCAGCAAAGAGCCTGACCCTGCACACACAGCTCTTCCTTGCAGGAGGAGAACTCAGCCAAAGCCTGACAAATGCAATTAACAGGTGAGGAAAGACACATCCAAGAACAAACATGTTTATTTGTACAGTTATTTTTACACGAGGATGATGCATTCTGGCATAACTTGCCATGCCCTCCATTTCTGTTCCTCTAGCACTCTGCCAGTCTCCCAGGAAGGCCAGGAATGGGAATATGGCTCTTTTTCTAAGCAGTCTCATTTCTTTCTTAGTTTGTCTCTCTCTACTAATGTCTTGGGTTAACTAATTGAATTCAAGTTGCTTAATTGAAACATCATGGGTTAACTAATTGAATTCGAGTTGAGACATCTTAAATGCAGTGCCTGTTTCTGATGCAGCAGGAAGGGGGAAAAACCTCAAACTGAGTGTCAGAGCCCTCTCCATTTGTTGGCAGCATTTTTTTTTTTACTTTGACATGGATTAGGATCATCAGAACAATATTATGGAGACTATTCAAATTTCTAGCCAAGAAGGAGAGAGAAGATATTCCTTTTGTAGAACAACATTTCTGTAAATTTTGTTTAGCTTGCGTGGGATACAGTTGATTACAGTAATCTATCAAACTGGCACAAGGTAGTATTCACACAGAAAGTTTTTCCTGCAGTCAGAATCCTTAGTTTTATATGAGACTGGTTTGTGCTAATTGAATTTTCACTTGGGTAGATAAAATCTTTAACAACTCTGGAATAACTAAGTGCTCTTTGTTCAATGATGTGGATCAGAATGATTTACAGCACCTTTCACATAATCATGTTAATTTTGCTTTCATATGATTAATTAAAACAATATGTTCTTTCTTTGTAAAATAGAATTAGTGCACCCAAGGAGACAGGTTTTATTGCAAACTTCTTTTTCTGGTAATAAAAGCAATTTTCACACACCACCTTTTTTGGCAAAGCTAAATAAACACACTTAAGTGGGCAAGGAAACTGCAGCTGGGGTCAGATCCCTCCATGAAGTGCCACCAACAGGATTTGCAGATTGCACCAGGGATGGTTCAGCCCCAGGGCTGTAAAGCAGACCAAGGCCAGAAGGAAGATTTTGGGATCTCCAGGCCAAAGTCCCTTCCCACTGCCACAGCCTCCTGCAGACCATCTCTGTCTCATCACATCTAGAGCCAAATTGGACATTCCTGCAAAGCACAGGAACTCAAATGCTAAAGTGGATGGTGCTCGTGGTCCAGGCTCTGGGTTGAGCACATCCCTGTGAAACAAAGGATCTGGCAGTGATGGTCATGCTGAGTCTGACCCGTGGGAGGGGTGAGAGGGCACTTGACAGGGCACTGCTCAGTGTGTTGGGTGCCAGCTTCACATTGTCCCTTCCAGTTTTTGCTGCTATGCCTTGCCAATATTATTTAGATCTCTCCTTGAGGTAAATACTGATGAAATACCCCAGATAATGAGAACTGTTAGAGGAGAGTGATGAAGTGGATCCCATGGGGGACTCTGGAGGGGAGGCAGGTGCTCTGGCTGATGGCAGAAACTGAAGAAGGAACCTCAAGAGATGCTCTAATGGCACCAAGGGGGTAATTGTGCAACCTGATACATGTGAATGCAGATTCACAGCCATCATTACAATTAACAGTAATCATGTGGATGGCTAAACTCCCCACAAAGAGCACTCAGTATTTACCTCCAAGGGCTCTCTCCTGTCTTATTTCACTTCAAGTCTGGATCAAGGTGCAGGACCAGAAAAGTTACCAACTCAGAGTTTCAAACACACTAAGGTGTCACAACTCTTAGTGTTGTGGCATGCCTGGGTCTAAGACTTTCTTTAAGGCATGAAACAACAAAGAAAAGCCAACAATGCTGGGTTTCTTGAACAATTAAAAAAAATCAAAATAAGAAGTTTATTTTCATCTGTTAACCCAAGATCTCGAGTCACTTTTCCTGAAGTATCCATGTGTACCAGCAAAAAGAAACCCCTCAACTCTCTAATGTCATATTTCAAGGAGTTAACCCATCAGCCAAATCATACAGAGAAACCTGCAGAAGCATAAATACAAGGAGAGTGAAGAAGAGTCAAGGTAATCTTTTCTGTGGAAAAAAAAAAAAAAAATCAACACTGGACAGATGGAAATAGAATATAACTGGTACTTAAATCAAATACCAATGCTAAAATGTGCTGGGCAGAAAACAGAATACCTTTTGGAAAGCAACTGTGAAAAATGTAGGCATCAAATAGAGACAGCCCATCAGCAGGTAAAGGAACTCAAGGAATCAATCAAGGTTAGGACAAGCTGAGTGTAGATGGAACAAGCATATCCACTGATGCAAGGAAAAACAAGCACTCCCAAAGAGCCTGGAAAAGACATCCTCTCAGGAAAGCAACGCAGCTGATATGGACACAGAAATGGAAATACTAAACCCAGTTCTGGTTCCTATAAAATACTGATGCAGAACAAGCCAAGGAAAAAAAAAACAAAAGGAAAAGTTTTGCATCCGTGTTTTCCTGTCCCTATCAAAGAGGTTCTAAGGACTGTCTGATTAAAGAACCTTCATCACACCCTCTGCTGGAAGGATCTCTACAGCTCAGCTCCCTTTCTGCAGCAGGCAGGAAGGGGCACAGTTATTGGGAAAATTCCTACTGCTGCAAACATCTCCAGGGCAGGGGATGAGCAAACCAGCAAACTGCATGTGACAGGCCACTTACTGCTCTTCATGGCAATGCCCACGATGGAGTTTGACTACAGTCCTACCAGGCTCTAATTTAGGTGTCAGGACTGCTTCTCTTCAGTGCCTGATGCACAAAGAGGAGCCCTGGCCCCTTCCTGGTCTTAACCTCTCTGTGCTCCCTGCAGCTCATGGGATTCAGCAGCCGTGGCAGCCAAGGGAGCAGTCCCTCAGTCCTGTACCTTCAGTGCTATTGTGCAAAATGAAATCTCCATCTAGGAAAGCAAGGAGAGAACAGACTAATGGGCTGCTCCTGGCTCAGGGCGCTCTGGACACCAGCAGTGGTCAGTCACTGTGGTCAGTGTGTCCATCCATCAGTCCTGTTGGAGCCCCACACTCTGCTGCCACCTCCTCCCCCAGTGATTGGCATTTCCTCCTTCCGTCAAATTAATGTGATGACTGAATTAAACTAATAATTGTTTCATTTCCAAATATGGTCTCCGGGTGCATTTGACTTAGAGCACGTTTCTCTTGGGAGGTGCCAGGGAGATCCAGTTGTATTACTTATGGAACCTGGGCTAATTTAATTAGTTTTTGATGGAAAGTGCTTGATTTTGCAGATGGTAACTGTCTGCAGGGCCACACACAGTTGGTGATATCTTTTCACTTTCCTCTGTGACACAAGAGATGATAAAGGGCCCAATTAATTAAGTCACCTTGAGAGGGAGACCTGCTGTTAATGGGAAGAACCAGAAGTGATTCACCATTTGGGAAAATTCTGGTTTCCTTATTTCCATCCTACCAAACACTCACCCACTCACAATATGCCCCCTGAAAACAACTGAATGCTGAGGGAGTCCATATGTCCACACTTTCACAAAGTCTTTCAGAGCAAGGTAACAATTAGAAGAGTATTTATAAATGACATCCTGAAATTGTGCCCTTTCCCTCTTTCACCAGGCATCACCTCCAGCTCCATGTGCTCCCACTGGACCTCGCCAGCCCCACACAAAGGTTCTCATCCCATGTCAAAAGTTTGGAGGCTTGGCTGATGACAATGCAGAAATAGCACCAGAGTAAATGACAATAAACAGTTGTTTCAAAAGTAACATGTGCTGTTCAGACAATTAAATCCCATTTTCCACTCGTCCCCAGGCAAGGGAAGAGTCACAGGCCTCCACCCAGGAGCACCACACGTGCTTCTTGTGCTGCCACCTACATCCAGAACAGCCTCAATGTCATTGCTAGGGCTTCTAGCAAGCTTCCTAGTGAGGGCTGCTCCTCTCCACTCTCTGCCTTAAATCCCTATGGAAAAGGGAAAATATTTTTGTTTCTAACCCTCCACCTTAGCTACCCAGATCACTTCTTCCTGCAAGTCCAACCACTGCTCACTGTAAGCACACACAGAACCCAGTCCTGCAAAAAGGTCTCTGATTTCACAGGGATTGAGATACCAACATGACACAAACAAAATGAAATTGAGCCAGTCAGCATTTCATGGTAAGTGCCCTGTCAGCAGGCAGAAGTGAGGTGGAGAGTATCAACTCATCCCCACAGCTCACAGGAAATCCTGACAGGCACCTCAGCCTGCAGAGCATGAAACACAGTGGTAAAGATGCATCTTGGAATTTGAGATTTGCTCTCAAGGGCAAAGTGTTTGAGCTCTGCTGAACCATGCACAGCTTTAAACAGCAAGGAGAATAAGGAGCATCAGCTCAGCTGCTTTCTCCAGAAAAGATGCACAGGATCTAGGTCATTGTCTGTCAGCAGTGAGGGGGAAACCTCCCCAGAGAGAATTAGCCAGAGGAGGAGGAGGAAGCTTAGAAGTGAAGGTGGAATAGTTTTACAAAAAATTAGGGGGTAAAAAAAAGCTCTCCAGAGCTCTGAATTTTCCTAGAGATTAAGGATATGGTGGATTGTAGTGGTACTGTGAGATGCTGGGTGGCCTCAACCCCAACTCCTAAATGCAGATAATTTTCTACCATAAGTTGCAAAACTATTATTTCCATTTAAATATCCATTCTGCAGGGGCCAAACCACAATTTGTAAGGTTTTATCCCTCAAACTCCCTCAAAGCACTGAAGGAAGGAGTAGACAGAAAGCAAACAGCACACACAGAACCATGCCCAAGGGTGGCCTTGGGAACTCAGGTGTCCTCTCCTGAGGCTGTGATCTGCCAGGGTCTGCACACACATCAGCAGAGGGAGTTGAGGATATCTCCATGGGGTTTGGTGCCTTCATGGCAGAGGCTCTCACCATGAAACCTTGGCAGCAACAGATTATTTTTACACACAGTTCTTTCCTATTTATTACCTAAAAGGTAATAAATTTGTTACCCCATGGGTGGGGAGGGACCTTTAAAAGTCACCTCATTCTGATGCCTTTCCCTTTAAAACCAAAACACAGTTTATGGGGAAAAGGGGTTTTTACCTCGGGATTTATTTCAGGATCCTTGGGTGCAGCACTTGGTCCAGGTGCAATGCCCTGAAAATTCATGCACACCTCACACTGAAATACACACAATTATAGGCCTTGCAAAATTAGTATATTTGTTAAAGAATTTTTAATGAGAGGTTTGAGTGAATTCTCTGTTCTGAGGAACCTTCCCCCTGGCTGGGCCTGGCTGAGGTTCCAAAATGTGTTCTGGAGAGGCCCTTGGTGTCTGGGGCTCCCAGGATGTTTGCTCTCCTGGTTTAACGGTGCCGTGGGGCTGAGCTGAGTTCTCAGCCTTGGGGAGGTACAAGTGTGGGGCTAAAAGCACTGAGAATACATAAAACTATAAAGGAGTATGTAAGAGGGGTATAAAAGAAAAAGAAAAAAAAAATCATTCTGGCATCAGTTCAACCCCCCCACCCCCCATCAGATTCTTAAGATAAGCTTTCATTCTGGGCATTCATTTCTATTAACAAGGCCCAGAGCCTGAAAAATCTGATGCCAGAGGAGTGAACACACACACCCAGCAGCATCCACACACACTGACAGCCAGCCTGGTCTCTCCTGACTCCCCTTGGGACACAGGAGGGCTCGAAAGAGAAAAGCTGGATCCGGCAGCGCTGACGTTATAAGCCCTCCAGTACAATATTAAATTAGAGGCTTGGTAGTCCCTCCAGGAGCACATACTGTTATTTGTAATACAGTTGAGCTGCACTTAAACTGAGGACTTGTGAAAGGAATAGACTATTGTAAAAAGAATTAATTTTCTGTACTCCAGATCAGAGCTGCAGCACTGAAGTGAGGCTTTGGGAAACAAATGACCAAAAAGTAATAAACCTATTAAAAATAAACTTTTACTGCACCAAAAGGGTGAAATAGTGACCTGTCAAAGGAGCAGCACAGTAAAATGAACATGTTTTCTGTTTTCTGCAAATCAAAGCAAATTTCCCAGAGAAATGGATCTTTTTGGAACAAATGCTTCCTTTAGGATTGGGCATGTTGGAACTGCAGCTTGACTTTACAGCGTGGCTGTGCATTAAGCAGACTTTTACTAGAGCAGAGAAGTTATGGTGGTAGTTAGTCAGGAAAAAATTAAAAGATGATTATCAGAATGGTTAGGCATTAAAGACCTGGAGAGAGACTGCTTGGCATGGAAAATGCTCTGGAGCTGCAGATTTCAGTGCGTGGTGGTGACTGTGGCCAGTGCCTCAAGCAAAGGCACAGACCCTGTGCTTTTAAAGGCAAGTTCCCCTTTTCCCAGTGACTCTGGCCCCAGTCTCTTCTTTGCCAGTGACAGCTGTGGTTTGCACCCCTGGTAGGTTGCAGCAAGGACATATCCAGGTTATTCCAACCTCTGGCTCCTGCTTCCTGAATTTCATGACAGAGACTGACCATTTTCATGTCCTGTCACAGGGACCTCCATCAGGTTACACAGGTCCTGTGCATTACCTATACTCAGCCCCAGTGCTCCAAAAATATATGTACATTGATAAAAGTCCTAGGGTTTGATGACAAAAAAGGTTTGGCTTTTCTCCCAGCCTGATGCAGACAGGTCAGATATTCGTGACCCACCCTTGCAGGTGATAGTAAAAGTTTTGTGCCTTTGAAAACAAAACAAATCAGACATTTCTAGGAGCTGCAGCTCTTCAGAAAAACATCAGGCAAGGCCTTAAAATTAAAATGGCAGAACAAGCAATGGTTATGTGTATCCAAAACACACCCACAGTGGTGAGAGGGAAACTGCCTCACCCTCAGGCCTCAGAAAAATTCATCCAGTCCCTGCAGTTTTCCAAAGTGACAAGGTTTTATTTACCTAAAAGAGATGTGTCCAGATTTTGATGAACTCTTGCTGCTTTTTAATCTATCACTCAGGGAGCTGCTCTTGCAGGGAGCATTTGACACTGAGCGAGAGGCAGCAGTGCCTGGCAAAACCTGACTTGCCTGCTTTTACAGAGGCTGTGTTTGAGCATCCATCAGGTGTGCTGCGCACACAGCCCAGCCAGACTCTGCTCCCTGGCAAGTTTGGCAGACATCACAGCACTGTCTCTCACTCAGAAAGAGTGTTTTTAATTCTCTCACTGCACAGATGAAGGAGAAACTCGAGGAGACAGTCATCCTTCCTCCTCACACTGCTTTTGCACTTCACACTAACAGCGTTGCTGAGCTCTACAAAGTCTCCATCTTTTTCTTGCTCTGAGTGTGGTAAGATGCAGCAATTTTATCCCACATTTAATAACATGGAAACCAGCATTTAATTTTTAATGTTAGCTTAAAACCCAGGAGGTCGCTGGGCTTTACAGGCAAAATCAATCTCCCCTTGGGTCATTTGGAGAGTTCAGGAGTCCCACACCACTGCTGGCAACTATTCCCTTCCTCCCCCTCTTCCCTGCTTTCTCCAACACCCTTTCAATTTTGCTGGACTGAAGGCAGGATAAGGTCAGACGACTGTGGGGTACTGCAGGGGCCATAAACTACCAGGAATTAAAGCAGGATATACATGCCAGGTTACTGAGCCCATTTCCTGGCCAGTGCAGTTTAGTGGCCACACTTGTGCTTTATCTACAGCTCTTGAACAGAGCTTGCTGCTATCCCTTTCTGGTCACCAGGACTTTGCAACTCTTAGGATGACCTGCAGGCTGGTTTGATCCTACCTGCAAAGGCTGTCTTGTCTAAGAAGGAAAAAAAAAAAATCCAATGTATAAAGGAATAGATAAGAACATATTCCTGCAGAGATGAGTCCCTGAGGTTTTGGGGTTTCCTGCACTACCAGCAAGTTCATGGGATTTGTGACATGGGTCCATGCCACCAGCGCTTTAAAGCCTGCTTTAGAGAACAGACTGCTTTTTCTACTCTTTGGATTTTCTGAAGGGAAAGATCAAGAGACTAGAATGGAAGAAGGGAGGGGAAAAAGCCACGAATAGGATCAGTTCCAAGAATATCAGCTACTTGTCAGCTCTGCAAAATAGCTGTTAATTTATAGAGGAGAAGTGTGCAGGTTCTGTCAGAGCCATACGTCAAAGCTTTCTCACTATGATACCTGGCTTCATTTGGCCTTCATATTATGGACCAAATTGGATTTCTCTGGTTCTGGATAAACTGCACAAGGGTGATGTACACTGTGATTTATTGCTGCAAGTGCTTAAAATGCCTCCCACTAAATTTGTGGTGACCTTATCACACTATTAAAACCTGGAGTAAATAAGTGCACTGAGTAAAGGTTAACAACACTTCAAATAAAACAAACAGCACACAGAGGGGATAGGAGAGTCTCACCCCCCTCGCTGGCACAGTCCAGGGAATGAAACTTCTGGCTGTCCTGGCAGCACCAGGGAAGAGGCCAGAGGATGCAGAGCCATGCAGAGATAAGGAATGTGATCTAGCACCTCAGCCCAGCCCTGCAGCCCACCGAGCAGGACAGCTTTGCTCTGACACGCTTTCACCTCTGGCAGCTCCTGGATCAGGATCCATAAGGAACAGCATCCCTCTGCCTGCAGCCCAGGCTGGGCAAGCACAGAGGCTCATGGAGCTCCCTCTATGCAGGGAGCCTGCATCGAGCATCAAAGCCCAAAAACCACACAAGGGGACAGAGCCAGGACCTTCTCAAGCAATAGCTCTGCAGCCATGAGAAGATCCTTTTGAGACAAAAAGCTTTACACTGTGGTCTGAAGAGAGAGAGATCATCACCAAATCTAGCTCAGAGTTTTAAACAAGAACTGAGTATTTTCCCTATAGTAATTGGTTTAGGTTTATTTCCTAGAAGACCATGCCCAGGTCATGCCTTCTGTTGTCTCTGACAAAGATTTTTAAGTCAGCAGATATCTGAATAAAACTAGTATCAGAAAGTAGAGGAACACTTGGAGAAACATGAATAAGGTGAACAAATGCAGACACCGATCCAGAGAAAGAAAAGGAAATCCTTGACACACTAATTTAAACAGATTCCTTGCTGGTTTGTAAAGTGAGACACTCTCATCTCCACGTGCTCATCATTACAGCCAGATAACAATAAAGTTTTCTGCAACTCAGAGCATCAGAACACACCTCCACCACATCAGAACTCAAATAAAAAGCAAAATTTATAGAGGGGGAAAACATTTTTTCATTAGAGATTCCCCAAAAAGGTGCTTTAAGTCCTCAAGACAAAAGGAAAAAAAAATGAATCAATTTCTCAATGAAAGCTGAAGCAGGTTTTGTCCATTTGGCCTCAGCAGGTAGAAATTATTTATTATAAATAATAATAATAAATATCCATTTCTCATAAACGTGAAGTTCTGAAAGTTTCTCTCTAAACATTAAACTGTTTGAATATAACGTTTAGAACTCCCAGCCTCATTTTCTCTCTGATACATCAGCAAAGGTGAGTCAGGTCATTAGAATCTCCTTCCTTTTTACTCCAACAGCAATTGTGATAATAAATTCATTATTTTCACAATTGCTCCATTATAGTTTAGTAATAGATGCACATTAATTTCAAAAGTCCTACTACAAGGCATTATCCAAACAAAATAAGAAACAATTAAAATTAAATTTATCTAAAATCCTATTTAGAAGGCATTATCCAAACAAAATAAGTAACACAGAGCATGAAATTTATCTAACATCCTAATAAAAATGATAACTTTGAGACCAAAGAAAATATTTTACATAAAAGCACACAATATAATTGACTTTTTCTGCTGTGTTCTTGAAGCAAGAGCAGATAGCCAGAGCTAATGCTAGAACAAACAGAACTGCAGGGCAGGCACAAAGGCTCCACATCCCAAGAGCCCACCCAGGACCCCTCCTCTCATCCAGGCTGTCTCACCCTCCCCAGCAATTTTACTTTAGCAGTTCGGGGATTTACTGCACCAGCAAGAAATTCACTTCTGCCAAGGCGGCCAGGACTCCTTGGGAAACTCCTTCCTGCTGCCTACAGACCTGCAGGTTAAGAAATGCCTCTTCTCAAGCTGCAGGGAGGCTCCATGGGTGATATTCCCTCCTGCCAGCCTCACCTGGGCAGCTCCACACCCCCAGAACCCCCACCAGCAGCTGTGGGGACAAGCTCTGAGCACTTAACCACAAACCCTTTTCGCCTGGTTTGACCTGGGTCGCTTACTCAGGAGCAGATTATTTCAAGGAGAAAATACTTTTAAACCCAAGGCAGCTGATGGTCCTGCCTGCTTTGAGCAGTGCTCCTGAACTTCCCTTGCAGAAAGCACAGCAGATTATTGTTTGCTCCTTAAGGCTCCCAGATCTTTGTCTCACCATCTACTATCTTGAATCAGAAACTTCTTGATTGTTTGGCACTTGAGGGAACACATGGCTGAGCCCTGCCTTGGGCTGCTCTTTTCAATGTCCCTCCATTGGGTTGTAGCCACTTTACATTTAAAGCCCTTTTAATTTCTTTTTTTGTTTGTTTGTTTTAAGCGTGTGTTGAACTGTTCTTGCTGGAGAGATGTATTTTCTCAGCAGTAACTGAACTTGTATTGATGCAAAGCAGCCTTCTGTGTAACAAATATGTGCTAACCTTGGCATGTTTCTATATGGCTCAGTAACTAGGTCATAATCAACATCAAGAAAAAATGCTAGAGATAGGACTGCTGTCTGCCATGCCACACAAGAGGAACTCACAGCATCATTTTATATGATTAACTTGATCTCAGTGTCCAGTTTTATATTTAAGAATGCATGTCCATGGTCAGAAACATATTAAAGCAAACACTTAACTCCACCCATCAGTTATCTCCTGTCTCAGCCTTCCTGAAATGAGTCATTAGCTGCATTTCATCTGTTCAGTTCCAAAATCCTCAAATTCAGCTGCAAAAATGGAACCCCTTTGATCTTAGATTGCCACTAATTCATAATTGATAACCCAGTCTGGAAGGAAAGGAAAAAAAATTCGTCCCCATTAGTTGTTCCACTTAATATGTTCTGGTGCTTCAATTATGCAAAACCCAACTCTCAGGGCCTGACTGCCTTCCAAAATGTGAGTCGATGGAGGGAAGAGAAAAACCCAGATCAAATTATTCCAGCTGTAAATCTTTGTAATAGCATAGATGTCACGAGAGCAATACTCAACACTGAACAATTCTGTTTGTTTTCCAAGCTGTTCTTTTGTAGAATTCCCAAGGCATCCATAAATGACTCCAGAGAGCTCAGTGGAGGACTCAGGACTTGTTCTATCTCAGTTACATTTTTTTTGGTCAGGGCATTAGGCTGTGAGTTGTAATGACCCTTTTGGCCTGAGGCACTAAAAGCCTTGGAATAATCTATGACTTGGTAAGTGAGTAAGCGAGAAGGAATAATTAACACAAGTCATTATGCTCTTTATTTTGTAGAAGAGAAACTGTCACTTCTTTCTGAAGACCTTTGAATTATAAATGTTTAGAATATGAGCACTGTGAAGAAAACAGCAGTGCAGACATCACTGGGCCAAAGAGTGTTTTTCTACTGGGAGACTGACAGAAGCAGGACTACACAGCAGGGAACTCAGCTGCAAAGGCACAGATGCCTGCAGCACCTCATGAATAACCAGCAATCAAAGATAGGGATATGACTGTACCTGTGTTCTGTCACCCAGCAGGTCCTTGGGCTTAAAGAAGAATCTTTGGACTTACCTTTCTCTAGAACAAAACTGTAAAACCACGCAGCAAAAACTCCCAAGGATGGGGAAATTCAAGCCTGCATTTGCACAGGTGCTGTTCAAGAGCAGGGGGATCACCTGTTCAGGACATTTTGGTTCCTCAGCTCTCCCGAATTCACCCACATTAGCACAAAAAGAAAAAAAACTTAGTTTGATTTTCTACTGGCTTGTGTTAATTGGACTGATGGAATTCATGCTTTAGGAAGGTGGGAACTCCAGGTAGGAGTGTTCCTGGAGCAGGGCCAGAACAAGGTCTCTTTTCTGGAGAGCATCACAGCTTTTCTTTCTCAGGTACTTACAGGATCTCCCCTCTTCTGTCACTGTTTTTCTATAAACTCCAATTGCTTCCACATGTCCTCAACTGTCAAACCTGGTTGACATCTCCTGACACTGCTGGGAAGCCTGGGAGATACTGAGAGCAAAGGCAAGAGCTTCTTTCCTGGAGTAAACTATGCTAAAGAAAAGCAATTATTTTGCAACAGGAATTCACATCTGCTCTTTTCTCTTACGTACAGTGAGTTTCCTACAGTGATAGAGTAAAGTTAAAGGCTTAAGGCAAATAGAGGGAACATCTTCTCATTGCATTTATTGCCAGAATGTGTCAAAGTCATCACGTAAACCTCCTTGCATTTTCTGGTACATTTTAAGGGCTAAGCCATTAACCTCTTACAAGAATAAATCTATCGAGTTCTCCAGGCTTCCCTTGCTCTGTTATTACTTCCCTGTCAAAATCCTCTTGGTACTTGGAAATTGTGGGCTACACTGTGCCTTTCACAGACAGACAGATGCCACTTGTCCTCACAGACCACCCCCTTTTCCCTCTTTCTTTGTCATGTGCTGCAACACACCTGCTGTTACGCTTGTGCTGCTGATATTCTCATTCCCTCCCAAATTTCCTCTTATTTCTCCAGAGAAATATATGCCTCAGCCTCACCCAAAACTATGAGAGCAGGAAACTGTCAGCTGGCTTCCTTGGGCAGTGCAGACCCTTCCCCAGCCCTGTCCTCAGGTGACAGAGCTCTGGCTTTGCTGGCAGACTTTGGGGATCCTGTCTCGTGGCCAGCAGGACTGGGACCACTGATCCAGGGCCAGTACTTGCCTTACATTTTGCCTCCCTTGCTGCATGTTCTCCTGTTGTTTTTATTTTTCACAGACACCTGGCAAAAAAAAAAACCAGTCCTGCACCTCACAGACATTTTAATAATTCATATTCAACTTCAGTCACTGCAAGTTTAATAAACAAGTACTTATTAGAATACAATCACTTATTTTTAAAGTGGGCAGTTTTTAGGAATGAAATCACAATAATTACCTGTAAAAATATGTATGAATAACAAACATTCCAGTCCTCCTGTTTTCATTGTTTCATTCATTTGCATGAAAGACTTCCCCACTGTTCCCCTTGCCTCTGTTTTAGCAAAGACTTTGCTTTTAATTGGACTGAATATTCAGCTGGGTTCAAACCCAAATTTGTATGTAAAGAAGCTACACATAGCAACCAGCTCATCCTGGAATCCATTAAGTATAACAAGAGGGATTGGAATGAGATTATTTCAAGAGCTCTCTCGCATTCACAGGAAAACAGATTTATTGCACTTGCAGAGAAGCTCTCCCAGGCAAGGGAGATGGAGGTGATAACACTGAGTCCTCCTGGTTTTTCCTCTTGTCCACAAGGCAAAACCATGAGGATTTCTGAGCTAATTTCACCCCTGAAAACCAGCTTGCCATGCACTGAGAGCCTGCTATCAACACTGCCTGTTTGTGCAGCCTCCTTCCTTCAGCCCTCCCTTGGGATGCACTGCAGGTCCCTGTGAAATTCGACCTGGCGCTAAATGGAAGAAATTGAGAATACTGTAAAAAACTAAAATAAACCAGGTGCTGTTAAGTGGCAACTACAATAAAAACACCTGCAAGAGCCAGGAAAGCAGGTTGAAAAGCTGACTGACATCCTCCAAAAAGGTAAGCCCAGCAGCCTCAGCTTCATGCTGCAGCAGGGGGTGACCACATCCTGACCACCCACCCCTGACCCAGACACCCTCTCACAGGGCTCCAGGGAAATTTGGGCTCACCAAATAAAATAAAAATCAGTGTGTTGCCCTAAGAGCAGACCACAGTGCCAAAGGGCAGCCTGCCACCTCAGCTGCCACCCCTCTGGGAGGATGCAGGCTGTGTTTTCGTTGCTGGGGAGGGTTTTTATTTCTCTCACTTAAAGAAATAGCTATTTTCATAAAAAGCATCTTTCCCACACTCCCACTCACTGCAAGAAAATGGAAAGTGATCCAGAGACTTTAAGTTTCTCCTTCTAGCTCTTGACGGGGGAAATTTTCAGGATGAAAAAGAACGCCTTCTTTAACAAGATAATTCATTGTTTTGGGGGGACATGTGTTGTGGAACTCCTGAATGGAAGAGAACATGACATGGGGGTAGGAAAATATTGACTTTCTCAACAGGAAAAAATAATACCTTTGTAAATCAGAAGCACACACACCCTGAGGCTGTAGCTGAATTTTTGAAGGGCAAATCCTCTGCTAAGACTTTCCTCACTGGCTGCCCTGCAGTGACCTCATGCAGCAGCCCCTATAGGAGCCTTGAAGTCTCCATCTCCAAAGGCACAGGCTCGGATGTGCCTCCTGAGAAGTATGCACATTTAACTTCAGGGCTACAAACAGAGGCCAGGTGAAGGAGCAGCATGTTCTCCTGTGTCAGGTAACACACGGCCTTTCAAGCTGCTCTTCAAAGCTGAACATCTTCCTTTGGACCACAGAGCCACAGGCAGCCCCAGCTTAGGGTACTGGTGAAAGGTTTGTGATCAGAAGGGCCCTGATTAGAAGCCAAATGAAAGAGGGTAAATTTGTGGAGGTTTTGAGAACAAGTTTTACCAATTGCTACTCACCCTTAAGTGCCGAAAGTCTGCTGATCCCAAAGGTCTGCTAAACAAAAGTCACAGGAACCAAGGAAGTTTTCTTTGAAGTCTTGCTTCTAGTTGCTTACAACTTGCAGTTCTCAAACTAAATGAGCTGCAGTTTGGCTCTCTGTAGATAAAGGTCTCAGATTTGCACTACACCCAAAGAGCTCCCAGAGCTCAGGCATTCCTCTGCACCATGCAGGTTCCTGTAGGAGTTCATCACTGTAAAGAACAGTGGGGTCTCCTTGTGAAAAGCACTAAGTCCTATTTTTTCCTACAGATCCCACATCTCAAGTTTGTTGGGGTTTTTTTTAATAGCAAACTAATAGGAACTGAACATTAGCATGGCATAGTTCTGTGGCAGATCCTTAGCCAATATAAATCAGCAGATCTCTGACCCATATTCCTAATACACACTTCTTGCCAACCCAGGAACGGGGGATGAAACACAACCAGGATAGTTAATATGAATCTTGGCTTCAACAAGGTCAAGGACTCATCTTTCACCCTCATTTTGATAACCCTCATGCCAAAAGCTAGAAGAGGAAAGAGGCATTTATTTCATTGTCCTGGGGTTCATTCACTCTGTTCATTCATTCATTCTCTAAGAGCCTCTTACTTCGTGTCTTCTGCCAACTCATTTCCCCTGGTGCATTGGCAGAGAAGCATGCTGGGCAAACACAGAAATCCCAACAGAAATACTGACCATGTTTGGATCTAACCTACTTTGGGAATCACTGGGCTGCAGAGGAAGTTGAACTGGCTACCCAGTTCCAGCTGTGTAAGAGCACCCTGGCTTCTTTTTAAGCTTTTTTATGTATAGATCAAACAAACAGACTTCCAAGCGCTTTCATTTAACTTTGATGCCAAACTTTGATGTCTTCACCATTTACAGTAATCATTTTTATGTGCATTTAATATCATTTTTTTATTCCAAAACGCTATACATAAAAAGACCAACTTCATTTAAAATATGCAGCATTTTTGCTATTTGAAAACTCTGCATTTTTAATTTGTTTCTTATCAGCAGAGTACTTCTGGGGCAAGGAGAACATCAAGTTTTTAATGCCTTTCAGTTGATTTAAATTAATATTTTATGTTTTTATTCAAAAGAGCTGGCTAATAGAAGGGTGCTGACATTTTTTTCACACTCTTTCTCTGGCATGCGTTATATGCAAAGTAATGGTTATTTCTTAAATGTTTGGTGCTTTATTCCATGATGAGCACCCAAAATATGACATTTCCACACAGTTTAAAGCACTTGGATCACAGCTCAAATGCCCAGGCTGGGTAGGAGAGGGATCCCAGCCTCTCAAAATTAAGATTTATATATCTTAATATATCAAACTTTTGCTTTAGAGGCAACACCTACCTTTTGTGTGCTTGAAGCCCCATCCCCTCAAAATAATAAAGCAGGGAAGTATTTCCCTCTCTGGCCCTGTGGCTCTGCTGAGCTCTTTCCAAAAAACAGAGAAAGCCAGAGAGACAAGAGTGAAACTTTTAATCAAAAGGGGCCTGAATGATTTCTATTGCATTTAATAACCACTTCATCACAGTCTCTAGATGAAAGTGCTGTATTGGATTCCACAGCTGACAGGAGTGGTGAGGCAAAGGACAGTGTTCAGTTGGGAAGCTGCACCCCTCTCCTTATAAAATCAATGGAGGAGAGTATCTGAAGTTACCTTTTCACTGCTGAATTCCTCCCCTCCCTTTAACCCAGGTAGCTCAGAGGCTGGTGGAAATCTGGCACCAGCAGGATGGAGCTCAGAGGGTCATCACTGGGGATGCACACTCTCAGATTAATCCTGCTAGAGCTACTGCAGCCTCAGACAGGATCTAGAAATGTCTGGAAAACGGGGGACTTAGAGGAGGACTGTAATCACACAGCCAAGTCCCACAGAGCACAGGCTACTGCAGTGTTAGCAGCACATTTTTACAAGAAAAAAATGTTATTGCCATTATCCATGAGGGCAAAGTACAGGGGAGAAAATTTTCCTCTGTAGGGCAGATGAAGGAGGAGGAGAGCAGTGAGAAGAAATCATTAGCAAAATAATTGGCTGCCTGCTTTGCACAGTTGCCACAAAATGTTTATGCTGTCAGTGCCATGGGAGTGTTGACTTGCCAAAGTCAGAGCTGTGCCAAGGAACTGTCAACCACAGGGGCTGCTGGTGCTTTTCACCTTGTGGGTATATGAAGCACCTCTGGGTCATCACCCCTACTGCCCTGCTTTCCCAGGAACCATATCAGAAAGATTTATTATCAGTCTCCTTCTGAAACCTAGGATTTTGGCCCCCATGATTGCTATCAGGAACAAATATAGTATCTGAAAATATCTCTGAAAAAATAAAGATAGGATGCTGAGTGATAAAGGATCTGAATTAAGTTTGTGGAGGTTTTTTTTTTTAAGTGAGTAATAAGTTGGAAGCTTCTGTGTCAGAGAACAAAAGACCTGTTGTTTTTCCCTGCCGTAGATAGAAAGAAATGTTAATATCTTATGTTCAGGCAAAATGATACTGAGTTTATTCCAGGATTGTGCTGGAGTGGGGCAGAAATCATTAAAGCAGTTTTGTTTGCTTTTCCACCTCACTTTCCAACTAACTTTAACAAAACAAAACTCAAAGAAGGAAAGATGCCTTTGTTTTGTATCGAAGCAGACAGATGTAAAAAAGAACTCCTAAGATACCTAAAAGTGGTTAACTGAGCACAGGCAGTCATTGCAAAAATTCCATCAAGAAGCCTCACTTATCAGCAAGAAATCATATTAAAGCAAGGCATGGTCAGGGAAGGAAATACATGCACCACACAGTAACTTATTCATATACTACAGGTGTAAAGAAAGCTTCTAAGAGCACAATCCTGAAAGCAGCTGCAGCTCCTGGCAAGTCCCTGCTGCTCTGGGGGTGGAGAGCACACAGCACAAGGCAGGATCTACCTCTCATGGCTATCTCAGCCCAAAGCCAAACTGCTAAATGAATAAAATCCCTGCATACTAGATCAGGACATGAGAAGATTGCCTGCGTTGCCGAGAGATTATCAAGTGAATAAATCTAGCATGTGATAGATAAAACAAATACCCATTAAAAATACAAATCTCTCAACACTAGGAAGAGAAATGCATTCCCAGCACAGACTCTGAAAGCCTTCAAAAAGATAGGCATATCCAGCATCAGAACAGATGGAGAAGATGAACAATATTTGCTTTCCAAGCATCCATCCCCACAAACGCAGTGAGTACAGGCCCCCTAAAGAGACAGATAATAAGAGCAAAATAAAAATGAAGAGTATCTTTGAAACACCTTGGACTTGATGAGAACAGCTGGGAATTTCTGCTTTGAAGTGTGACATACTAGAGATAAACGCTGACATTTCTGGCTACTCAGCCAATAGTTCAGTTGGTATTGCCTTGATCTCAGAAATTTTCGTTGACTTTTGTAGGTAAGAGAGGTGGAACTCATCAGACTTCCAATTCTTGCTTTGACTCCAGTCAGCCCAAAGTAAATCCAAGTTTCAAATAATTTTGCCCCTTTCCTTCGCTGATTTTGGAATCCACCTTCCCCTCCTAAGGACACCTCAGTTCTGGTTGTTTCCCACTAAAATTTCTCTAGATACATCTTGAGCTAGAAGATGAAAATTGTCTTCCCTCATTCACCTGTCAAGAGAGAAGGTAGCAGCATCAGGCTTATTATTAATTATTTAATCAGCCATTTGTGGGGGTTTCTGGACTTGTGCCAGCTCTACCTTCAGAGTTTTTGGACACACACAGTGTGAGGGGAAGGACTCCTGTGCACTCTCCCAAGCTGTTCCATTACACCTGATTTATAGCATGACACTTCTTGTTCTAGCCCATAACCTTGAGCTTTTAAACTACACAGGGGAAAATTTACTAACTACCGAGTTCATCTTAATGCACTATTGGGAATCTTAAGTGGGGAAAAAAGAAGGCAAGGAATTGGGCATCCAGAGGAGCTGGTTTTGAACAACAGCCATACTGGGCCAGTGCAGAGCACCTCACTCTGCTTTCACTATTAAATAAAGTTTTAATTTACATGGCCAGCATACAGGAAGGACCCATGTTTGTTTTGTTCTGAAGGTGATAATCAATAGGAGAGTTGTAGACACATTTCCCAGCTTATTAGCTGCACACATGCATGGAGTTTCCCACAACATATACAAATGCCTTTACTCCACTCTTGGCTGGCGTCAGAGTTTGATTAATAGCAGAAGCCAGAAAACTGGTTTGTAAATTTTCTATTAGGATAGAAAACTGTCACCCACATAGACAATTTCCTAGCAGTAAAGGAGTCCTCATTAGTGCAAACAGAAAAGCACTGAGAGCTGGAACATGGGTGCCACAGGTCTTTTACCACACAAAGCACGATGGCTGCACTGTTGTGCAATACACACAAGCAGCACCCACAGATGAAGCAGTCATTCAGATGTTCTGCCCCACGTTTTGTCTCTGTTTTCAAGTGCATTACACAGACTTCCAGGTTAATTTCCTCAGCTAATACTCTTGATGTGAATGTCTAATTTGCCCAAGGTACAGTTAGGCTCTCCTTGGTTCGTTCCCTTCAATGACAGCCTGCCCTCCGTACTAATGTACAACTTCCTTGAAACAAGCAGAGAGTGTTGATGTTACAGAGTAAATACAAATGCATTCACTGACTATTCCCAAGAGATATCTTGCTCATTTCAGTCTAAATACTCAAAAGTCAGATCCTGAAACTTTCCCCTCATTTTCACCATGCAAGGATCCAGCAAACAGCTACTTGTGTGATTATTTCTGCCATTACAGTCTCTTACTTTGTTTTTAATTATTTTAAATTACATGGCTGAAGTGCTGCTGGATAGATGTCATTCAGCAATAAAGGCTTGTTCTTTGAAGAGCTTGAACTAGGGGCCTTTGTAGCTCATATGCTGGGGAATGTCACACTCTGTTTCTGTGGTTCATTGAGGACATTAGGAGTAATCTTATTTCTATTCAAAGCAGAATTCTGTCTGCAAATTACTTTCCAGCATCCCAGCAGTGGATTTTCATAGGGACTGGCAGAAAGCAGTGATTCCTATTGTTCCTTCACTCCAATGACTGAAGGATTTCCCAAGTGATGGCACAGTGCAGAGGAGATGGGAGTGTCACACAGCTCCTCCTCCTGCCAACAGGGAATCACAGGATTGGCACTGCACAACCCTGGTCGAGCCAAGTTCACACCAGGTACAGCAACTCAGCTGAAGCACTGGGCAGAACACACCTGGCAGTGCCCAGGTACCAGCTGAGCCCTAATGCAACTCCCCTCACCAGCAATTCCCAGCACATACCTGGCCAGAACCAGCTGTACCCAACTGTCCAGCCACCGACTCTCTTACGCTCTCATTTATCTTCCATGTTTTAAAAGAGGCTGATGATCATTTCATAACTACATTCATGAGCCTTTCTTGATGCCTTAGGTTTTAACTTTTATATTTTCCCAACCCTGCCCTGCCCAGTGTCACTCTGCAGTTCCCTGGAGCTCGTTCAGTGCTGTTCTCTCATGCTCACACACACACAACAAAGCCTCTCCAGCTCTCCAAGGACACCCAGACCCTCCTAGGCCCAACAACTGCAAACCATAATCTTGGGGACAGGGGGGCAAGCTTGGGCAAATTCCATCCTTGCCTGGCTTCTGCTTGGGGAATTGATGCTGAGATCCAAGTGGGAAGAACTCGGGAGCTGTCCTTGTCCATGTTGGGATGCACTGAGGCAGGAGCCTCTGGAGCCCAGAGTGTACCTCTGAAGGCCTTTCCAATCAATCCCTCCTTGATTCCTTTATTCCTGTCTAGTCTCTGTTTCTAGGTAGCCATTTAAGGCATCATTCTTACTCTACCTTTGATGAACCACATCATCATTTACTGCCCAGGAATCTCAGAAAGGAAAAAAAGAAACACAAAAAACCTAACCACACACATCCATAAAAGTATCAGGTTGACTGACAAGAGTACTTCTACTTTCTCACTGGATACTTCAAAATGTTTATGAACAAGGCCAACAGCAGGTTTGCAAGTTTTTCCTGTTAAATCTCACATTGCTGAGCAGAGCTCACAGTTCTGCTCTCTTCAGATTTCTCTGAAGCCTCACTACACCTTCACATGTACTTGCTCCTTCTCTTTCTGTACTCACACATCAGTGCTGAGTTTACAGTGCCCCCAGATGTTACTCATGAAATCAGCACCAAGCAGAGGCCTCACTAACTCTCCTTCCCTTCTGGTGACAGTTCATTTAAAGACACTCTTTTAAGAAATTAAATAAAATAATAAATTATCTTCTGCTAAAGGCTTGTTGCAGTTAGCATGGAATTTTGTGAATCCATATCAAATACCTGAGGTGGAGATGTACTAATTACAAATTAAGAAAGCAGAGTAGAATCAAATATCTAATATTTATATATATACAATTATATATAGAACTTCCAAGTATAAAGCTGCATATCACTAGATGTTGCTGCATTGGAAAAGGTTCAGGTTCCCAGCATTCTGATGCACCTACCACAGAAACCACTCCAGACATCCTTACCATCCTACCAGGGAAAGGCAGGGACCAAGCCAGTTCCTCACCTCACCCAATCCCCCATCACTCCTATTACAGCTGGGGAGCTTCCTTAGCCAGCTCTATAAAGATCAACTCTGGGTTATGCACATTTAAGACAGCAGAAAATGCTACTAAGGAAAAGAATACTAAAACCATGCCAAAAAGGAATTTTCCCCACTTGATGTCTTGAGGAAGAAAACAGGCGTGACAAACAACAACCTCACTTTTTAACTGAAAAGTTCTTAAAGCCCAGGTCTGTTTGTTTAATGGAGTTCCAGGGGCACCTGCTACATCATAAAGAAGCTGGAAAATACATCAGGCACATTCTCACTTCTCTCACTGTCTGCAATTCATAACCACAGTAATGATATCTCTAAGGACACAGACTTCTCTGGAGATCCAGAAAAGATCTGAAGCAAAATCTACAGCAGGCAGGAGAAATGGGTACTGGAATAAAATTCCTAGAAGCCAGGTTTTAGATATTTAGATGTGTCTAAGAGTAATATATGTGAATGCTTACTAAACTTGGATTATTTTGCAATTCTTTAGTCTTCTCCCGGCTCGCTGATCCCCAAAAGGATTATGAACAATTCAAGTTTGCTACAACTTGTAAGAGATTCACTCTGACAGCAGAGTTGAAGGGCAGCTGGCAGAGCCCAGCATAGCTGTTTATCACAGTACAACAGAAACAGTTCTTCAAACACACATCAGGGACTACAGAGATAGAGAGTTTTATCAGAACACACCTTTCAGGCAAGTTACTAAATCGTGGCTTTACAGCAAGAAACGTGTTCGAAAGTGCACTGCAGAAAACCAGACTGCAAACAGGCCCCCATTAATGGGACTGAGCTCTCAAAGTGCTTCTTGTGTAACTTCACCATCCCCTAATAATCTTTAACACCATGAGACCCTTTCTTTGGTAGCCAAAAGAAATCACTCTGTGCCGACCTTTTTAAAGACAATAAAAATATTTTGTTTCCTTATGGGAACTGTCCCTTTCCCACCATCCAAGTACTGATTAAAGTAAACACATGTAAGAAAAGCTACCATGAGCTGGTGTGGTAGAAAGACCCAAATGAGGTAAGCAACCTAATTCCTATACTAATGTTCCCAGAATGGAAAAGAAAGGTCTAAATATCAGACATTTGCATGGACAAGCAGCTGCTCATTCACTTTTTATGCTGATGTTTATCAACTCTGGCCATCTTGATTTGAAAGTTTGACTGAGTGAAATGAGATTTCCCCCCATCAATCTCAGTCTTTTTCTCTTCAAAGTAATGATAAAAATGGGATTGTTTTCAGAAAGCTGAAAGCCTGATTGGTACATGCAGCAACCCATTCCATATTAAATCCATGGAGTGTTTTACTTTCCTCAATGTTACAAAAGCAATTTGTTTCCATACAATGCAGAATCAGTTGGCTCTTCACAAAAACAAGCTCCTCTCCATATTTTGCCTGTTACCCTCACCGAGTTTCTAGAGAGAACAGCCTGAACTCTCCATGCCCATATCAGATTATTAATGCCATGGGCAAAATCCAAAACAGAGTTTGACCATGCTGGAAGTTTTCACTGCCACTTCCTCTCTGACAAACTAAACATTGCCACCTACTGACTGCCAAAGCCTGAACGTCCAGGGAGTTTTTTATTTCCCACTCCCAAACACAATGCCCAAGATGCTCAACGAAGGCTGTTACAGCCCAGATAAACAAAAAAATTGATGTCTGATATTCTGAAACACTATTGTTACTTGGTCTTGTTCACTGTTACTTGTTCTTTTCCAATGTTGTAACTACTTTAAGATGTCCATTTTTTACCTTAAGTCTTGATCTTGCAGCATGACTCTCAAGCACACAGTTTTACAATAAAAGGCCCACCATATATAACAGAGACACCAAGCCTTACAACAGCACCATGTGTTTTAGATTTGACAGTCCAGGGTTGAGCTTGAATGCTGTGGTCCAAGTAACTCAGAAAAAGGTAACATCTGCTGCTCCAAGATTTTTTCACACCCATGGGTTGACAAATAAGAAAAAACCCTGTGATTGTTCTCACATCATCCAGCTCCAGCACCACCAGAGCTACAACTAAACCATTATTTTAATTATTCTTTTATACAATTACATTGCCCAGCCAGAGATAGCTATACAGCCACAAAAGTGTGTCACAGTGTATGAACAAGGGTTCTGTTTCGCAGCTGCTGCACATATTCCTTTGCTTGGTCAAAGCCAGTCCTTGGTGGCTCTGGGGGAGGAGGAGGACCTTCCACCAGCTTCACAAAGTAGTGGCACCTGCTGATTTTCATGATGCCAAACATGCCCTTGCCGTGGCACCGCACCCGCTTCACGTAGCGGCCTCTGCCCGTCTGCGACTCCGCTGAAGGGAAAAGGAGAGGGGAGAGAAGATTATTCAGTCAAGAACAAACTGCTCCAGCTGCAATAAAACACCTGTCTTGCCAGTGTATTTTTCATGGCTGCTCCTAGGAAGTTAATTCTACTCGGGATTCTCCCCTCCATCTTTCTTCTGTTACATTTAGCAGATCGCTGCTACGGAGGAACCCGTGAGCTGCATTAACGCTCCTCAGGAGCACCAAAAAGGTGAATTTAGAAAGCAGGCAAACAAAGATAAATATGTGGTGAAGGACAAATCACACTGAGCACTTACTAGATTATACAGCTCTTCTGAAGGTGGTATTCATTTCACTGCCTTTCAGTAGTTTGTCTCATGAATTCCAGTGAAGTCTTACAGACTTCATTTTCCCTCCTTTCTCCCTTTACTGCATTCATCACAGGTATTTTCATTATCTGCACATCCAGTCCTGCACTACAGCTCAGCCTTCTTGTGGCAGAGGCCTGGAAGGCTCCAAAGAATTTTAATCAAATCTGTTCTACAGCCCAGGTGATGTTAAGCTTATGAGGTCAGTTTAGTAAAATTTACACCCTATTAGACAAAGAGAATATGTTTTTCTTGGGCCTAAAAACACCTACAAGTAAACATTTTTCCAACATTTTTCTTTGTTAAAACATGCTTTAGTTATTACAAGCTTATCCTGTAAATCATCTCTAGCAAAGTCTTTTTATTAAGAAGTTTACTGTCGATATCTATTTACTTTTATACTGTTTCTGATGGAAGTTTAACTTTGATCCTGCAAATCTAATTGCACCAGCCACAGACAAAGCTCCCAGCACCTCTGACTGGCAACAATAAAAAGGAGTAACAGTTTGCTTCTTGTTGTGCAGTCTTCCCTACTCGTGTCAAGCATCCTCCTCCTCAGGACCTTCTGTTCAATAGGGAGCAGAAATTCCACTCTCAGATGGATACATCCATCTTAAAAATCCTACAAACATGCGCCTTTCATGTTTTGGTACAGTTAAGTTTAGCAGAAACTGCCCTCTATTCACTTCTGCTGATTTGAAGCATCAAAATCTTATTAAATATAAAACATTTCATAGGGTAGGATAGAGTAGGATGACATTTTCCTAATGCATTAAATTAAAAAATGTACCTATATGTAAATTTGATTTGAATTCCACATTGTGCTTTCTTACAGCCATTTCCTGTGCTTCTAACAGAACCTGTAACAAAAGGAAAAGAAATGGAAATACTGAGGAGGAATTTAAGCAATGCTATTTCTTATCTCTAGATAACATGGAAGAAATTGAAAGTTTAAGTCAGTTATAGAAAAAGTATTTTATAGAGATAAAAACTGTTAAAAGACAAACATCTTTTATGTAAGGATGTTCCTTGCATAGAATGAAAAAGCCTCAGGACAATTTTATTACATTTTTTGGGAGATGGTTTCCACCAGCATTCCTCAGCCTTCCCTCCATGGACCTTTGTGTAATAAGACAGCCTTGAAATAAATTCCAAGGTGGGCAAAATGAACTTGGTCCATTCAATATTTTCAGCTAATACAGGACACTTCTTTCCCATAATTATGTCGGAAATCAATGCCTCAGCCAAGAAAATGAGTAATTTGAGAATCCAAATTACTACAGTGTATTCAAAGCTTTTGTGCCTTTACAGAACTCAGTCCTCTCCTTAATATCCTTCATCTCATACAGTTTAAGAACCAAAGCACACAGATGCAGCAGCCATCAGTGACCAGGATTCTGCACCATTTACTATGAACTTAGCACCAAGCTCTGCTAGAGAGAACACCCACACAGAATTTCTCATCATGACAAATTAAAACAGCCAGCACAAGTATTCATAAGTCACACCACTACATGACTGCAACAAAAATATGTTGCTACAGTGTGCCCCCAACAGGCTTACTTGAAACATGAAACCCCACAGAAGTCAAAACACATCCAAACTTCTGGTGGCAGGTATTGATTTTAAAGTTTTCTGGAAACCAGGAGTGTTAAAGAATACTGCTACTTACCTCTTTGATCACCTTTGCTCCCTTTTTGTCACTGAATTCCAACTGAGCAAGAGCCTGATCAATGGACATCCCTTTTATCTGCAGTCAAAGTGTTAAAATTAACTTCTGCAAATACAAATATTTCCTTTCTCTTATTCAGAAATTACTTAAATTATACTGTAATTATAAATTACGAAAGATACAATACTGTAGTTTCTTTAATTACCATTTCTACAATGTAATATCTTACAGCTAAACCAAACTACAAAGAGCCATTCCCTGCCCAGATCCATGCTCATCCCCAGGACTCTGTTATAAAGATGCTGATTAAACTGTGATTGAATGGGGCTGTTAAGACAAATACAGCAATTAAATTTTGCATTCTAACTATCACAGTACAAAGTACTCTTTGCTTACCAGTTTTGCCAGATACCACATCTTATCACTGCTGTATTTTATTTCCCTCCGACAGTGATATATTTCCTAGGGAAACAAAAAAGTTAAAGGATGAACAATTTTGCTGTGAAAACAGGAATGGAGCATCCATGTCTGCTCCACAATCTGTGTTCTTACTAGGAATAAAAAAACATGGCTCTGCCTACTATGAGAACAGCACATCAGGCATAACTTTGACATTTGAAACTAAAAGCACTAAAAAAAGGTGCTGGCACACAGGAAATTTTATGACACTTTATGACAATCTTATGATATTTAGTTTATAAGCAGAGGTCCCTGAAAAGGATAATCAGAAAGTTTTTCACCATCCTTTCCTCTCCTCTTCTCCACCTTTAGAAGCAAAGACTGACATGCCCATTCATCCTTAAAAATATTACCTTGCTGTCAACTCTGCTTACTGGCAGAGCAAATAAACAATATTACCAGAATGAACTTAATTAGTCCTTCAGAGGTGAAGAGGGTTTCAAGTTTGATTGGCACAGGATTGGCACACAGACCCATTTAACACCACCAGCTAGTAGAATCTAACATCAATACAAATTTGAAAGAGATGGCACTCCTTATGAGCAGGTAAATCACTGATTTAGTAAACAAGTCTGTCAATAGCTGCATTTTCACACACACTGCATCAGTCAGCACAGTCCACAGCAGGGATTGTTATGTCCTAGGCCATAATGTTCACAGGAAAAATCACTAAATGCCCATGGCCCACAAAATATGTGTCCAAAAATCCCCTTTTCTTTTGAGATGTAAATACTTTTACTTTGCTGAGCAGTGTGTCTGTCAGAAGCCACAACACATTAATTCCCAGTGAAGAAAAATTATAACAATGGAATTCCAAAATACCAGTTCTTCATAGTACAGTTTCTACCTCCTTGTAGTTCAGAGACTTCTACAGAGGATGGGCCCCTTGTAGCTTGAACCACACATTAGGTAGGTGATCACCTGCAAGCAACTCGAGGCTCCAATATAATTTAGATGAAAAACATTCCAAGTGGTATCAGCTTCTACAATACAGCCAAACTGAATAAAATCCTAAACAATGAGCAAATAAGCTTTCAAATTAGTGCCCTGTGCAGACAGTGACAATCTGTTCAGAAATTGGTAAACATTCACAGGTAAGGACATTGACAGGTGTATCCTTACAGCTGGTCTGCGAGGCTCTCCAGGCAGCTGGGGAGGATAAACAATCCTGTTCTTTTTCTCCCACTTCCCAATTTTCTGCAGAGATGTGCTTGTGTGGATACATGACAGAGGAAAAAAGCTACCAGATGCCAGCCACCTGCAAGACAAGACCACAGCCTCAGCTGCTGAACACAGGAGTTCTTTGTGCCTGCCCAGCTCATCTGGAAAATTGTGAATTTGCTGTCTCGATAAAGAACCAACACATTTGCCTACTCACAAAATCAAATTATTAAAGTCTCTTATAGTTTATGCTGAAAGGGCTTTCTAATTCAGCAAGAAGACTCAAGCTTCTTAAAGCAAACCACAAATATTGGTGTGAGATTCCACATTAAGTGTCCTCAGATGGCCACATGAAGTCACAGACACCTCAGACACCTCTGCTCTGATGTTCTCATAGGGTTCAGGACTCACACAAACCATTTATACCTTTTCCAAGGTACTTTCCATACTTATTTAACTTTTGCCAACACCATTTTTAGCAGTAAATGTTTCCAGTTTTCCAAGGTTAAGAGCATTAGAGCTTAATAAACACAGTGAAATTTGAAGAGAGGTGTTCTTAGCTACTTCCAAAACACAATCAAGTCAATACAAAAACTAGACAGCTGACAGTAATAAAATTAGTTTTCAGGCATTTTGCTCACCTCAGATTCTGAAAAACCAAGCTACATTTTGCCCCCTGCTGCCTGGAAAAAGCAGCACTGGGCAACCACTCCTGACTACAATGAACACATGAGTTCAAGAACAAATGCTGTGGGTTTTAGTAAGCCTGGAACGTCTTTGTGTGTGTGGCCAACCTGTGCAAAGCATCTTAAAAATGACAGGCAAACAGAGCACGCTGATTTCAAAAGGGTATTGTACACCATTGTTCACATCCTAAAATCAAAGATTAGCATAATACACATATTTCAATGTCATGGAAATTTTTTTTTTTCAGATATTTGCAGAGATACAGCTGCTATTCCTACAGCACAACTATGTGGTTCCTCCAGAATGAGGGGAAACTTCAGCAACTAAGCAAAGCAGTGACAGGGAACAGGACAGGTACCACATTACTGTTGACCTGAACCATCAAGTCAGAGAAAATATGGATGTCCAGCAGAAAGCAGTGAGGAGAGAGACACTCCCATCACGGCACAAGCTCTAAATACACAAAAAGACACCACAGGGGCAGAGAGTGACCTGCTCCCCACAGCTCCAGGGCTGGGTGAGAAGGCCAAACCGGGTGACACCAGGCACCCCCGAGCAGGGCAGTGCCTGTCCCAGTGCCCAGGGCAGTGAGGGAAGGATGACAGAGCCAGACTCACCTCTCCGGCCGTGCCCAGCTGAGGAGACCCCGTGCCCAGGCTGCACCTGAAGGGAAGTGATCAAGGCATGAAGAGAATCATAAAATCACAGAATGGTTCGAATTGGAAGAGACCTTGAAGATCATCTAGTCCCACGCCCTGCCGTGGGCCAGGACACCTTCCACTATGCCAGGTTGTTCCGAGCCCCATTCAGCCTGGCCTTGGTCACTTCCAGGGATGGGGCAGCCACAGCTTTTCCAGGCAACCTCTGCCAGGGCCTCACCACCCTCATGGGGAAGAATTTTTTCATAATATCTAATCTAAACCTACTCCCTGGCAGTTTGAAGCTATCCCTGCCTTGTCCTGTCACTCCAGACACTTGCAGACAGTCCCTCTCCATCTTTCCCGTAGGCTCCCGTCAGAAGGGAATGCTGCAACTTGGTCACTCTCACGCTTCTCTTCTCCATGGTAAACAACCCCAATTCTCCCAGCCGTTCCTCATATGTGAGCTGCTCCCTCCCTCCGATCAATTCGGTGGCCTCCTCTCCAGCGAGACCCTCCCAACCCAGCGCCGCGTTCCCTCCGTCTCACCTGCTCCCAGCGCCCAGCGCGCCGCCATCTCCCCGGCCTCGCTTTGCGGCAGCGCCCCGGGGCGGGCGCACGGACGGGGCGCGTTTTGCGACAGTTTGCGGCGGCGTGCGC
>VZTN01037503.1:1625154-1648326 GCA_013400515.1 Erpornis zantholeuca | reverse complement strand
GGCGCGGGGGGACCCGGGGCGATGGCGGCGGGGACGGCGATGGGGATGGGGGTGCGGGCGCTGCCCGCCTCCCCCAATTGGTACAGCAGCCGCTGCAGCGACTCCAGCAGCGACGGCCGCCTCTTCGGCTTCGCGGCGAGGCACCGCATCTGCCTGCTGGATATCGCCTCCGCCGCGCCCGCGTTTTACGGTACCGTCACAACCTTCCCTCCCGTCCCCGGTCCCCCGCACTGTACAGCGGGGACGTGGGGCCTCCGCGCCACCGGGAGCCCGGGGAGGGCACGCGGGAGGCGGCGGCGGGAGCCCCGGGGTTTTGGGATGCGGGAGGTTTCGGGAGGCTCCGGTGCCCCGTGATGATTTCTCGGTGTCGCTGCAGGGGAGCTCATCGGGCACACGGACAGGATCTCCGGGTTCGCCTTCTGCCACTGCCCCGGGCAGAGCAGCCTCTGCGCCAGCAGCTCCGACGACGGAAGCGTCAAAATCTGGGACACGGGGACGCTGTCGCCGGTGCTGGAGTACAGCGTGCACCAGGTGGGACCGCCGGGACACGGCACCGGCAGGCAGCGGGGACTCGCGGGCTGTGCTGCGGCGTTTTAGGGCTCGCACACAGAGCACGGTGAAGCTGCTTTGCCCAAAAGTGAATTTCAGACCCAGCGGAACGAAATCCGTCGGACACTCCTGGCCAGCTCTTTGTTCTTAGCCTGCGGCGCTGTTACATCACTTAATGAGCTGCTGGTTAGCATCAGAGCCGCAGTGAAGCAGCGTGCTCGTGGTTTGGACTCATTGCTGCTTAACCCAGCTCGCTTAAAATGATCTCAGCAAGTTACTGTTGCCCACCGGACAGACTGAGTGTATATCTGAGGAGTTACTGTTGATGCCTTAGGTTTTAACTTTTTTATTTTTCAAATCCTGCACTGCCCAGTGTCACTCTGCAGTTCCCTGGAGCTCGTTCAGTGCTGTTCTCTCATGCTCACATACACACAACAAAGCCTCTCCAGCTCTCCAAGGACACCCAGACCCTCTTAGGCACAACAACTGCAAACCACAATCTTGGGGACAGGGGGACAAGCTTGGGCAAATTCCATCCTTGCCTGGCTTCTGCTTGGGCAATTGATGCTGAGATCCAAGTGGGAAGAACTCGTGAGCTGTCCTTGTCCATGTTGGGATGCACTGAGGCAGGAGCCTCTGGAGCCCAGAGTGTACCTCTGAAGGCCTTTCCAATCAATCCCTCCTTTGTTCCTGTCTAGTTTCTGTTTCTAGGTAGCCATTTAAGGCATCACTGTGGCTCAGGACTCCCCATCAGCAACTGCATCCCTCCTAGAAGAACTGAGACACTCAGAAACAAACAGAACTGATGCTGAGGAGTGCTCACAGATTATTTTCTGCCTGTTATCCTAGTAGTAAACTGGCTTTAAATGTTTTCAATCCTTTTTTTTCAGAATGCAATCTCAGCGCTGCATTGGTCACCTCTTGTGAAAGATCTGATTGTGTCTGGTGATGAGAAAGGTGTCATTGTTTGTTACTGGCACAACAGGAATGACAGCCAGCAGTTCTTCCCAGAGCCTCGGACAGTTTTCTGCCTCACCTGTTCTCCTCATCATGAAAACCTGGTGGCCATCGGGTAAATGCTCATTAGTAAATATTCATTACGCTTTGTTTTCACTCTTCTTCTGCAAGAATTTAATTGTGAGGTTTTGCTTCATGTTTGAAAGACTAATTTTAGAGGCCTTAATGGCTGTTCTTTTACATTTGGAGTAAATCAAACTAGAAATAACACTTAGATTTAGTAAACATGCAAAGGCAAAGAAATCTGTAACAGGGTAATGGTCCGGGTTGGCTTCTCTGTAATAGGGTGATAAAGACCCTGGAAAGAGCTTGTAAATCACCTCAGATATTATTCCACAAGCATCCAAGAATCCCTTCATTAATTTAAATCTCTGCTTTCAGCTACAAGGATGGCATGGTGGTTATAATTGATATCAGCAGGAAGAGAGAAGTTGTGCATCGGCTGAGAGGCCACGAGGATGAAATACACTGTCTGGCCTGGTGCCCTGTGCCTGGGGAGGAAAGGTTACTTGCTTGGCAGGATGAGCTCCAGGGTATGTAGACATGATTAACAGTTTGTGGAGTAATTTTTAGTTCATGTAAATGTCCATCCAGAGGACTGAATTCCTTACAGAAGGCTAGTAGGTAGCTAAGCAACTGATAAATTCAATAAAATACTCCCTGATACAAAGCAAAGTAATATTCAGCTCATTTTTATAAAGCTTTGAATTTTAAAGCATGATTTCAATGGTATTCATGATTTCAGTGGTATTAATGACATGATTTCAATGGTATTCAGCAGCTCCTTCAGAGGAAGGCAGAGTTCCAAATGGGGAGCTGACACAAGACACAGCCACGAAGAAAGGCTGTTACCTGGCCTCTGGAAGCAAGGATCAAACCATCCGAATATGGAGCTGTACCAGAGGCAGGAGTAAGTAAGGGATAAACAGTAACAAGGTGTGGAGCAGCTCTTGAACTGCAGCCTTGGTGTGCTTAAAGCAGGGGGAATGTGCTCCGAGCTGCACATTCACAGAACTCCTGTGTGTTTGGGAATTTCGATGTGAGGTGCAGTGATACCTGTTGGCTGTGCAGGTGTGATGACTCTGAAGCTGCCACCCACCAAGAGGAGAGGTGGGGCCGTGGATCCGGCGGTCAAGGAGCGCATTTGGCTGACTGTGCACTGGCCTGCTGGCCATCCCTCAGACATCGTGTCCAGTGGCTTTGGGTGAGTGGGGCACTCAGCACCCTGGGGACCAGCAGCAGCTGCAGATTCATTTGTTGAAGTGCCAAGTAAAAAAGACATCCCCTTCTTCCTTCCTTTTCCAGTGTAACAGGAGAGGACAGGCCAAGAGTTAGAGATCAGATGATGCCTTAGGTTTTAACTTTTATACTTTTCAAATCCTGCCCTGCCCAGTGTCACTCTGCAGTTCCCTGGAGCTCGTTCAGTGCTGTTCTCTCATGCTCACACACACACAACAAAGCCTCTCCAGCTCTCCAAGGACACCCAGACCCTCCTAGGCCCAACAACTGCAAACCACAATCTTGGGGACAGGGGGGCAAGCTTGGGCAAATTCCATCCTTGCCTGGCTTCTGCTTGGGGAATTGATGCTGAGATCCAAGTGGGAAGAACTCATGAGCTGTCCTTGTCCATGTTGGGATGCACTGAGGCAGGAGCCTCTGGAGCCCAGAGTGTACCTCTGAAGGCCTTTCCAATCAATCCCTCCTTTATTCCTTTCTTCCTGTCAAGTCTCTGTTTCTAGGTAGCCATTTAAGGCATCACAGACTTTGAGAAAATTACTGTTTGTCCTATAATATGTCCAACAATGTAACTGAATATTGACTGCCAATACCATTAACTGTGGTTTTGCCCATCTACTGGGAAAAAATGTCAGGTTTTGATGTTTTTTATGTGTAGCTTTGTACAGGCATTGGATGTCTGCAAAACTCTGTTACTCCTGACTTGCAGGATATTTGTGATACAGTCTGTATAGAGCCTGTGTTGTTCTTCTGGAGTGAAAAATTTAAATCAATTTCCATTTTGCAGAGGAGAACTGCTCCTTTGGAATTTGACCCAGCCTGGCAAACGCAAGTGGACTCTTCTGGGATCTTCAGAAGGACAGAACCACTCTCGCATTGTGTTCAATCTCAGTTCTGTGAAGCACCAAGACAAAGAGCTCCTTTTTTCCATTTCAATGGACAGGGATGTAAGAAGCATTTAAAAATTAACATAGAAATGCCTGTGCTATGCAGTTTGAGGGAGTGAGAGTAACCCTTTTAGGGCCACAGTTTTTCTCTTAAAGTGGGTTAATTGCAGCAATTTATAACATTGTTCTGAGCACAGGTTAGGTATGTTTCTGTTAGTTTATAAGCTCAACCTCTTACCATGGTGGAGTGAATGTTTATAACGTTCTGGACTTGAATAGTAAGCATTTAATGAAAGGTGTTTTCCACTTCATTTTCTCTGTGTTTCAGTTTTTAAAAGGTCTGGTTTTCCTTAAAATCATTTAACTGTACAAACTTATGCATCTATTTTTTTCGGGGTTTTTTTGCAGTCTTTGGTGTTTTACAGGCAGCAGAGTGTCTCCTGTTTTGAAATTGGAAGGGAAACTCAGTAAAATATATTCATTGTGTCCATTCAAGTCTTGCAGCTAGTGCAGCCCTGTTTGTGACATGGTGCAGATCACATCCTATCACGCCTTGAATTTGACCCTTTGAGTCTTCATTTCACTTTTGCTCTGTTTTTTCTTGTCCTCTCAGTCACTCTGTATTTAACCATTCCTTGCTCCTTAAATATTCCTCAGGTGAAATGCTGGGATCTGTCAACTCTGGATTGCAGCTGGACCATGCCCTCCCTAGGAGGATTTGTCTACAGCCTTGCCTTCTCCCCTGTGGACACGGGCTGCCTTGCCATCGGGGTTGGAGACAGCATGATCCGCGTGTGGAATACTTTGTCCATGAACAATATTTATGATGTTAAAACCTTCTGGCAAAGCATAAAGTCCAAGGTTACAGCAGTAAGTGTGCTTTGGATTCCTCTTTTTCCCTCTTATCTCTTCTTTTCACTCCATTTTTTTCAAGTATGTTTTTCTCTCACTCTGAAGGTTTTTCCCAACTAAAATGAGATAAAACCGAGTTGTTCCTTTTATACTCGATTCTTTCTGTATGCAATACATTTTAGAATCTGACAACAAATTTTTAGGCCCATTTACAATCCTAGAAGCTTGCATTTACCTCTAGTGAAAATAAGCTGAAGTCCAGCTGGCTGTTATGTTACTTTTTCACTTTTCCTTCGTGATTCTTCCTTGCTTCATCCATGGTTGCCCTTGCTCTGCTAGAAAGTTTGACAGAACAAAAAACAGCTACAAAAACCAGTACAACCAACACAGGTATCTTCAGCTGGGATTTAACCTGTGGTCAAAAGTTACTGCATGGTAAAATAGCTGGAAGCTATTTCTGTTTTGTGATGTAGGTATCAAATAGCATTTTAATGATTTTAGTCCCTTTCATTTTATCCCACCAAAAATGGAAGGGGGAGAGCCTTTGATACTCCGAGGAGAGTGATCAAATCAAGTGGCTGTGGTTGGAAGGGTGGATATAGGGCATGGTCCTTCCTCATCAGGTTCCACATTTTCCTTTTGTTTATTATTTAGCAATAATGTGTTTGTATCTTAGTCATTATGTGTCTCTTTCTATTATTCTTGCAGTTAGCCTGGCATCCAACTAAGGAAGGCTCCTTGGCTTTTGGAACAGATGATGGAAAAGTTGGCATATTTGACACCTTGTCCAGCAGGTAAAAAAGCAGTTTTCAAATGGATTAGTGGCAGCTCCAGCTGGTTTGTTACCATAAAGGGGCATGGTGTGGTCTTTCCTGAGGGATACCTTTGCTGTCAGATGAGTAGGATTAAATTAAAACTAGTCAAGCAGTTGGATTTTTTTCATCTGCATGATATCTGTGAGCTTCTACAGCAAACTTGCCTTAAGTTAAAATTGCATGACCAGAGATAACCTGTGAGAGGACATCAGTTCAGGAAGACTTTAGCCAGAAAGACATTTTCAGGGAAGGAGGAGCAGCAAGAAGGGGAAGCTCACCAGGACAATTGTGTTACAATTTCAGTAGTTTGCTACAGCAGTTGTTAAAGAAAGCTGGGTTGAATCATGGCTTTAGAATATTGAAGCACCTAGCATCTCAATTATGTTGCTTTGATTTTACATTTTTTTTCATTTCCATTTGCTGAAATCTATCTGCCCTTGCTTCTTTATCTTCCTGCCCAGTGCTAAGAACAAGCCACCTCAGATCTCCAGTACTTACCACAAGAAGACTGTGTACACATTAGCCTGGGGGCCTCCAACTCCTCCTCTGACTTCTGGTGAGTCTTCCAACACCTTGTGACAAAATAAAATGTCCATGCAGAGCACATGGATGCCATGAAGGTGCTATTCCCTCCCTTCTTGGGAGAAGGAGCTCCATTTGCTTGGAGGTGGCAATCCTCTGGAGCAGTTAAGAATGTGTTCTGCTTGAGTGTGTTCTGAATGTGTTGTGATTAAGAGTTTGTCAAGGGTATAAACTGCTATGGTTTGTGAATTCTGGTACCTTCAGGAAATAGGTGAGAGTAGTGCCCCACACCTCTGGGCTTGCTTCAGCCTGGTACAGACCAGGAACTTCACAGGCTTCCTGCAGCAATTGCATCAAATCAAATACAGCGTCCAGAGTTTCTGCCATTTGAACTTCAGCTCTTCTTACACAATTTTTTTTTTTAAGAAGCAAAATTTCAAGGGAATTTTAGTGTTTGCAGTGATTGTGCTATGAGGGATCTGTAACTTCCTGCTGCTGGACTACAGACCAGATGTATATTGCTTTTTGAAGCATGTATATGTATATATATACACACACACAGAAAGATATATATTGCTTTTTGAAATAATGTTTTGATTTATAGTGGGAGGGATTAATTCTGTAAAGACTGATGAAGAACAGAGTATAATTAGCTCTTTTTCTTTGTTGGATAGGAGAAGAAAGTGAACAGCCCTCTGTAACTTTATACAGTTGTGCTGGAGAAGGAATTGTTTTTCAACACAATCCCTGGAAGCTTAATGGAGAAGCAAATGACATCAACAAAGTCATCAGAGACACCAATTCAATCAAAGTGAGTATGAATTTGAGGGATTTTATGGATTCATGTAACCATACCAGGGTTTCCATGGCCTTGTAGTTGTAGGTTTCTGATTTTGCCTCTGTGATGTATCTGTAACAAAAAACTTGAACTCCTCATTCTCCACAGATGAACATCAGAGACACTGACTGACTCAAACTATTGAAACAGTTTATAAATTTGTGTCTGGAGAGGGTGGTGGGTATTTTTATATTTCTCCCAGTGTCAACATGGCACATCTTTTTCTGGCATCAGTTGCTTAATTTTCTACACTTAAGAGTCCATAATCCACTGTAATTTACTTAACTGGGAAAGGTAAATTGGAGGATAGAGTTTGGTTTTAAAGCTGTGTGTGGCTGCTTACAGTGATAGCTTCATACAGAGGTTTCCTCTTCCAAAGCACTTGAAGTGATATCCTGGAGCATGTCCTAGCTTACACCACGTGGTGGGCATGCACAAGTTATTTACCTCAATTTCTTTAGTTCCCTTGCTTCAACAAACAAAGTTTTCATTAAAAACAATCATGACTTTGCAGGAGGCTGTTTCCATTTATACTGCAGCCAGTGCAGAGTGGTTGATGATCACTGAGTATCTTCTCAAGTGTGATCAGTCATTTCTTAATTAAAAGTATAAAATAAGTGGAATGGGTTGGATCTGCAATTCTTTTAAGTCAGCTGAAGTCAAAGGTTACTGATTGGTGTCAGCTGGATTTTGGCTTCTTCCTTGAGTGAAGACTCACTGGGAGCTGAGAGAGTAATGTCACAGGCATTGAAATGATCATATTTAGGCATCTAAATTGTAAATTGTAAGTACTTTTTGTTTGAATTCAAATGAATAGGGATAATTAAAAGTAAACTTTGGTTTCTTTTGAAGTGTGATAGAATTTGCATGCAATGTCTGGTGCCTTCCAATGAGTGTAAGGAGATGAAACATCCAGGTCCTACTGGAATCCAGAGAAAACTTCAAAATATTTCCCAGAACTAAACAACAATGAAAATCAAAATTTGGTTCTTGCATCAGGTCTTTCAGTGTTAACTGCTCAGGTTTATGTCACTGCTACAAAAGCAGTGGACACTTTTATGACTTCCATTTGCAGACTAATTGCAGTCCAGTTGCCAGCCTTGCTCTGTTGAATGTGTGTGAGAGAGGTTTTAAAGAGTTTTTGGCAATAATTTTGTCTTCTTTCTGCAGCACAAGCTTCCTGCACGTACAGAGATCAGCTGGAAGCCAGATGGCAAACTCCTGGCTCTTGGCAATGAGGATGGGTATGTTCCACTTGTAGGTTAAGGTGGTGTCTGTGCTGGAGTCACTGTGGTGAAGCAAAAGCATTTTTTGTTGCCTCGGTTTGTGTCTGTTCTTTCACTGCTGATGTATCTGAATCATGATCATACAGCATGCCTGCTGTTATTGGTTGTACCTGCTCTTGGCATGGAGGATCCTCATTATCCCATTAAATTCTTTTTCAAGGATCCACTCATGGTTGAAATGCACTTTTGCTGATCTGTGAAACCAGGGCTTGAGTTGAATCCAGGAAGCACAAATTCAGTTACTCTAATTCACATGCTCCAACTCTGCTCATGCAAGATAACAAAAAAGTTCCCATTTTCACCAGCTACTGGAATTCTTACACTGTTGTTCTTACATTTCAGCTCAATTGAAATATTTCAGGCACCGAACTTGAAGTTGCTCTGCACTATCCAGCAGCATCACAAACTGATCAATGCCATTCGTTGGCACCATGAGCATGGGACCCAGCCAGAGCTGAGTTACCTGATAGCTTCAGGCTCCATCAATGCCACCATTTATGTGCATAATCTGAAGAGTGTTGTAGGTAACAGTTTGCAGATTATATTCTAAGTCTTGGCATCTTTTTTGGTTTATTTCTGTTTTGTCTTTCTGGCAATACTTTATAATTTTCTTTTTTCTTTCAGAGAACTCTTCAGAAAGTCCTTTGACAATAACAGAGCCTTTTCGAACTCTGGCTGGGCACACAGCTAAAATCACAAGTCTTTCTTGGAGTCCCCACCATGAGGGAAGATTGGTGTCTGCTTGCTATGATGGCACTGCACAGGTATTGTCCAAAGCATCTCAGAAGTGTATTTCAAATCATCCACAGCTGACTAAAGAGCAATACTTGTTTTTGAGAGAGAAACTTTTGAAGTAGTGCAGATTTACCTTTGGTAACCATCTGCTGGTTCAGGATACCTGATGTGACAATTATTTTGTGATTTGTGAATTGATTTGTGATTAAGGTTTTCATATTAGCACTTTTGGATCCTTAGAAAAGAAAGATGTGCAGCTGTATCAATGCAAACAGAGGAAGCCCTGTGTTTTTTCCATTTGCATGTTGGTATTTGAAATACCCCTGCAAAATCCCAAAAGAGAAGTTCCTGCATGTGCAAATCATGAGAAAATGCAGAGTATTAGGTGAAGAAGAGACTTTCTGAGTAACTGGATTTCTTTCTTGTTGCCAAGGTGTGGGATGTGATGAAGGAAGAGCCACTCTGCAACTACCGAGGGCACCAGGGCCGCCTGCTGAGTGTCCAGTGGTCACCAGTGGATTCAGACTGTGTTTATACAGGAGCAGATGATTTTTCTGTTCACAAATGGCACATTTCCAAGCAGGAACACACACGGCCTCCTCAGGGTGAGTGTATTCAAACAGAAGATCTTTCCTGAAGGTGATGAGAAATGGAGGATTGCCTTCTTGAAATGGTGCAAGTTCTTGTGCTGAATTCCAAATCTGATTCCTCTTCAGGAATAAACTGTGCCTAGGTTTAAATTGAGTGACCTTATTTGGAAACTAAATGTTGATCTTGAGAGACAGGCAGCTAATTCACTAAAATTGCCACCTTTTACAGGCAAAAAGAGTGTAGAATTAGAGAAGAAAAGAAGTATGCAGCCAAAAGTCAAAGCCAAGAAGAAGAAAAAGCCTATAGGCAAGAGTCCAGGCAAGCAGGATGAAAATGATGCCATGAATGGAGATGACAGCATGAAGGAAATGTTGCTGGAGGAAAATGGAGTGTCAGATCACAAAGGAGAAAAAGAAGCTCAGGAGGCAGAGTTGGCTGATAAAGCCTCTGTGACTGGTAATAATCAAATAATCTTAGTTCAGTGTTTCCAGACTCTTCAGCCTTCAGAGCATTACCAATTTTCATTTTCATGCAGATTTTCTCATTGTATGGTTTTATTGAAATTGTCCACTTGAAGGAAGAAGGCTCTGGAATGCCTTTTGTAACTTTCTAAACTAGTTTGGGACTAATTGTCTTTAGATAACAAGATTCTGGCCTCATGAACATGTTTTTGGTTTGAAACAATGTCATTTTTAATCAGCACTGATAAATCTTATAATACTGGTGGATCTTCATTGGTGTCTCTTGATATCTCATTGAGCCTTCTGACAGTTCTCTGTTTTCTTGGTATTTCTTTTCCCTAAAAGCTGTTAAATTCTATGGCAAAGCAAAGCTTGGTTTCTGTACGTTTCAAGTTCAATGTACCAGAATGTGAATATATGAATTATTCTGTGTGCATTTCCATTCATTGCTTTTCTTTTTTTTTTTTTTAATCACTTGACTCCACAGTGTCCAGGGATGTGTCTTCATCTGTCTGTGATGATTCTTCATTTGGCTCACCAAAGCCTTTTGGGACCCAGAAAGCTGTTCCTGTGAAAAAGGATCCACCTAAAGAGAAACCAAGTTAGTGTGTTTCAGGGTTTTTTTACAGTCCTGTATCAAGGCAGAGTTCCCCATTCTAGACTTGTTTGGCTGCAGCTTCTCTTGCTAACATGACACCAAACAAGTGCCAGAGAAAGAAGAGGGCACTTTTAAAATAGGTTAAGGAGTTCTGCTGTAACTGCAGCAGCAGTGACTAAAATGTGTCTGATTTTTCAGCTCCTGACGCCTCCCTGAAGAAGAAGAAGCCTCGTTCTATTCTGCCCTTCAGCACATTGATGGATCACAGATCAAAAGATGAATTGCATCAGGACTGCTTGAGGCTGGCTGCATGTCTGAAAACTAAAGGTATCAGTATAAAACTAAAATACTGAGAGGGTAGGTGCTGTCAAGTACTCAGAATCAAGTGTCCAGGGACTTGACTTCAACCACAGGACATGATTTTTCTTAAATCCTCACCTTTATCAAAGCATGTGACTAGTTGTGGTATCAAACTTAGATCTAAGTACTGAGTGTTGACCAGCAAATTGTTAAATCTGCTGTACAGGAAAGAAAGTAGAAGACAGAAGTATTTGCCAACAGTTGAATGATACAGTGACTTGGCACATTCCAGTTCCTGGTTTTGTATTAAATTCTAAATATTCATTATTCTTATCTGGTTTAGATAATAATGAAGATGTGTCCCCTGACCTCAAGGATTGCATCCACTTGGGGCTGTTCACAGACAGGGATTCTCTACACAAGATGATTGATATGGAAGGTAAGTGGCATAAAGAATGTGTCTACTCTAACTTACATTCAACTAGAAAACAAATTGGGAAAAATGCTTGAGTTTTCTTTACTGTGTATTACAGTCTAGGATTAAGAATGCAGCTCTGTGGGAGAAAATACATCTTTTTCCCAGATAGTTTGTACATCTTTCAGATGCAGACCTGCCATACCTTAAGCTTGGATGATTTCACTTCTGCCAATCTATTTTACTGTGACAAATGATGCTGTTGCACTCAGGCTGATGGGAAGTGTGTTTGCTTCTAACAGGAAAGCACCACTTGGAGAACGGGCACGCAGAGCTCTTCCAGCAGCTCATGCTGTGGAAAGGAGACATGAAGGGTGTCCTCCAGGCAGCTGCTGAGAGGGGGGAGCTGACAGACCAGCTTGTAGCCATGTCACCCATGGGTATGTTTGCTCTGGTACCACGTAAGCTGGTGGAATTGGCTGCCAAGGGTCCCCTCATTCTGGTGGCTCTGGACAGAAACTCAAGAATTGGTTCTTGGTAGTATGATTAGCAGTCCTTACAGCTTGCTGCTGGTGTAAACATGCTTTTAAGTTATTTTACTGACAGTGGAGTCCTGCAGTCATGTTCAAGGCCTAGTTTTGCCCCGCTTCATTGACTTTTGTTAAGATGATTAAGAAATAAGAAACTACTCTGGGGAAGAGAAGAGGTACATATTGAAGAAACCAGTGATGATATCCCACAGGAATTTGTCCAGTTATAAAACTGCCTCCAATGGTGTTGCCTTCTCTTTTGTAGTTGGATACCAGGCCTGGGTTTGGACAGTGGAAGCCTTTGCCAAGCAGCTGTGTTTCCAGGAGCAATACGTGAAGGCTGCCTCCCACCTCCTGTCCATCCATAAAGTCTATGAGGCTATTGAGCTCCTGAAAGTGAACAATTTTTACAGGTTGCTATATATTTACATTTAGCACTTTACCTTGGTTTTCTTGTGGGCTGGGTTTGACATTTTGGTTCACTCTTTGCACACAGTCTTAGTAACTTTTCTGTCTGGTTTCCCTTATGTGCATCAGGGAAGCAATTGTAATGGCTAAGGCCAGGCTGCGTCCAGAAGATCCAATTCTGAAGGATCTCTACACCAGCTGGGCAGCTCTGCTGGAGAAAGATGGTCATTATTCCATGGCTGCCAAATGGTGAGTGTTACTGGGGAGAAGACAGAGTTGGTTCCATGCCTAAAGAAGGTTCTTGGGTTTGTAGCAGTTGAAATCTGTTAACTGGTCTGGTCATTGGTTGTATAAGTTGCTTTCTGAGCCTGATCTCACTAAATTTCCTCTAATGTAGGTGGGAAAAGAATCTCAAGAGAGCAGTTCAGAGCAAAAGATCCAAATTCCATATTACAGTGGAGCCATCTCTTTCCACAGACATTACTGGAAGCTTTTGAAAACTAGTCTAGCAAGACTAAGATTAGGTTGTCTACAAAAAGACTTTGTGAGATTTTGAACCTTTCCACTGGAAAAATGCAGTGCAGCAGTAAATCTTGAGTTTCTTGAAGCCTTAGCTAATATCCTGGTCATTGGCTTATCCTGCTCCAACTGGAGTGTTTTAACTTTGTGACTACCAACGTCACTAATACCACTTGAAACATTTTGGCTGGAGTAGTGTCCTCTGCTTGATGATGATTTCAGTTCTGGCATTTTTGTGAGTAATCACAGTTGTGAAAGGATTTGCATGAAACCCAGAGACATGCAGTAGGGCCAAACAGCTGCATATAACCTTTGTCTCTTGAATCTGTTTAGTTTTATTGCTCATCTGAGCCATGTGTGGTGTGCAGACCACCAGAGATTTCACTCCCTGACTTTAAGGCTGTGTGACTTCCCCTTGGTAGCTTTGCATCAGATTGTTCCCCATATGTCTATAGTAAATTTTGACAAGAAAAAGTGATGAGAGCTCTGAGAAACTGGAAAATACAGTTTTTCATATTTTTCATTTGCATATTTGTGCTACTGTGTTCCAATACAATTTTAAAACTATTTTAGTACCAATCAGTTTGTTTTGCTTTTATCTTTTTCAGTTATTTGGGGGCTTCCTCACCCTATGATGCAGTTAAAGTGTTGTCAAAAAAGGGGGATGTGACATCCCTTAAAACTGCTGCTGAGCTTGCTCTGATATCTGGGGAGGATGAGTTGTCAGCAACTTTGTCTTTGAGATGTGCCCAAGACCTGCTGTTATCCAGGAACTGGGTGGGAGCTCAGGAAGTCCTTCAGCAGCATAAGACTTTATTTGTGAGTCTGGTCCTTTCCTTTCCACCTTCTTCAGTGTTGTCTCTCTCTAGATTAACTTTACTTGGCACCACTTCCCATGCCTTAATAGTCCACAAGTGGTCCTTTGAGCTGGTTTTGCCTCAAAATATTTTTCTGTGAGTATATTGCAATGACCCTGTGGAAAAGCATGCACCTTTGCAGAGGGCCATGGTGGGCTGGTGTGTAGGCTCTGTTTGTTAGTTATATGAGAGATGGTTGAGCAAGTGCGAGGGAGTCATTTTTATGTGTAATACTGATTATGAGAAGAAAAAAGTAAAGCATTTGCTGTTTACATTAAAGGGACAAATGAGCCAACTCTGAGTCCAGCTGCTGGAGGTTTGAGTTTGAAATCTCTTGTGGACTGAGAAGCAGGTGGCTACCTTGCCTTGTTCTGAGGTTTCCTTCTGACATCCCTTAGGCTCTGTGACAAGAAGCTGCTAGCAGCCATGATGTTCTTAAGTCACTCTACCTGCTGTGGTCAGCAAGGGATTGTTTTTCTTGTTGCAACAGCTCAGCATATTTTTTTTTTTCTTCTTGTCACAGGGACAAAGCCTTGTTTTCTGCCTGAATGAACTGCTCTGCAGGTGCCTCAGTGAAAGGAGTCCCTGTGAGCGAAAGAGCCCCGTGCCCCCCTGTTACCACAGCTGGGAGCTGAACAGAGAGGCCCCATTTTTTGACATGGTGACACAAGTGTGGCAGAATGTGCTGGGCATGGACACCACTGAACGAGCCACATGTGCCCGGGAGCAGCTGTGCAGGATTGAGCATCCTCCTTCAACCAGCAACACACACCCAAATCAGGTAAATGGATTTGGAACCGTGCAGGCATGAAGCCTTACTTTGGCATAGGCAGTAAACCCAGCCACTTTGTGGTGCTGCACCAGCCATTCCCAGGGAACTGATGTGTGTACCCTGCTGCAGGATGGGGTTATAGTCTGGGAGAGAGATGGTCAGCAGCTGGGACAGGTTTGTGTAGCCACCAGTCAGTTTCTGCATTTGTTTCTGTGCAGGGTAAGAACTAACACAGGATGTTGGGGGTCAGCACTGAGGTCACTGAGATGTGCTGACTGGGAATGATTGACAGAGCTGAGTATTCTCAGCACTGATTCAGGGGTTTGTGTTGGACTGTTAGGGAGATAGGGCTGCTTGTTGTCAAAATACCCTGGAGTTTACAAGGTCTGTCCATAGACTGGTGCTCCTGCAGTGCTTCTCTGTGACCACAGTGAGTCACTGCTGCCACTTCTCATCTGCTTAGTGGGACACAGGCAAGCACAGTGGCTGATTTGGCACCTCTAAGTGATGTAGAAATGCTGTATCTCCTGCATGAAGGAGACTGTGTAAATTGCATTGTCGTTAAAATTGCTTTTGGTCAAGTCATGTGCTTCTGGGCTCTTCCACAATGGTCATAAGCTCACATTTAGGAGTAAAACTATTAATTGTGCTCTCTGGTGCTGCTTCCTGTAGGTGCTTTTCCATATCTCCCATGACCTGGCCCTTGCAGCCCTGAGCTGTCACTCAGGTATGTGGGATGAGGCAGTGAAAAATATTCTTGGAGCTGTGACTCGCAGTTTTGATGCTGGGAATTTCACTCTGATGCAGGAGATTTGCAGTATCATCCTTCCTGAGGGTAAGTCTCTCCTTGTGTCCCTTCTGGCACTGACAGGGCTCTTCCTGGCAGCACAGCTGTGTCCATTAATGTTTCTAGGCTAAATAATGTTTGGAAGCAGCAAGACATGCCCATATCTGTGGAAACTTGTGGAATTTGGCTAGTGCAAAGGCTGCTGGGCGATGAAAATTCCTGACTGTGGAAGGAAGCTCAGCTGTGTCACCTGGTGTGAGTGATGTAGGAAACTGAGTGAATTCTCTTCTGTGAGGGAGACAGGGGACATTTAGAATGCTGTGTTCATTTCATAGCTACACATACTCCAACCTGTCCTCCATTCTCTTTAGAGTATGCAATGCATTTAGTTTGTGGCTCCTGATTATGTGACTCTTGTGTTTTGCAGCTTGGGACCAAGGAAATATGCTGTAGCTGATCAGAACATTTTAGCTAGAACAGAGTATTGTGTTCACAAAGATGCCAAAGATGTTTTTGCTTTCATACTTCGTGCACTGCTCTGCCAGCATCTGAGTAAATCCCTGATTTGGGTTACCAGGGTTTCCTGGTTCATTTACCAGATCTGCTCATTGTCCTTGGAAAGTTCTATGAACTATTTGTAATTCTTTTCTCATTATTAGGCTGTGATGACCTGAGACACAAACTGGACAGCACAAACTCTCAGAGCATGGATGCCTGCAGGAGTTTGGAGGGCTTTGTGGCCTACAGGCTGCTCTATGACCTGTGGTGGAACCCACCCAAAGACTGCCTTGGCCTGCAGAAGGCTGTGTTGGGTCCTGTGCTGTGTCCCAGTGAGCAGACAGCTCTTGAGGAGAGTTGTGTTTCAGGTGACCCATCCCCTGAGGAAACGGTTCAAACTGCAGCTGAGATGGGTGAAAATCTCTGCAGTACAACTGAAGCTCATAAGTGTGAGACACAAAGTGACTCTAGAACTGACTCGGTTGATGTGGTAGACAGACAGTCAAAACTGAAGGGTTGCCAAGTTCTCCTTTCAGAAGAGATGGCTGCCTTGCAGAACACCCAGAGAGACATAGCTGAGGTCCAGGAGACTTTAGCAGAAATGATCCGCCAGCATCAGCAGCAGAGGAACAATCCCCAGGAAAACACGAATGGAAACACACAGGGAAGCAACCTGGAACAGAGTTCAGAGCCTGAATCAGACAAATCATGCTCTGACAGCAACCAGATAAATGGGTAAGATTCAGCATATGAACATCTGGATTGAAAAGTGTTGCTTTTTGTGTGTTTGTGCAGGAAATTTCTTGTTTAACCTAGACTGCCTCTAATCTCCAGCCCATCCACCCAGGGCACTTGTATATACAGCTCAGAAATCTTACATTTCCCTTGGGGTGAACCACCATGTGCATAAACTCAGATGAATAGTTTTGTGATCCACAAGGTGTTGTTACAGTGAGTTAACAGGGCAGCTTGAAAAAGGGAGGATAACTAACAGGTTAAGCATGATCTAAGAGTTCTGTTTCTTTGTTGAACATTGATTCGGGACTTTGGCAAGAACGAGCTAGAGCACAAAACACTTGGCCAGTTCTCTCCTGTGCTCCTTATCCACTACAAGGCTACACAGTGACCTAACAAAACAGTTACTCATGACGTCTGCTCTTCTCTTGACAGCAAAGATGAAGTAAAGCAACCGATTACACTCCCTGAGCTCACAAAGCAGCTTCTGAAAGCAAAGCAGAAATTAGCTGAATTCCCAGACAATTTAAAGGTAAGTTTTCAGAAGAGCCATTGCAGTTCTGAAGAAAGACAGTCATTCTGTAAGGGCAGCCTCATCACAGAATCCTTTTCATACAGAAAGGAGCAGTGATGTTCCTTATACTCCTGTGGCAGTTTTGAGAGAGAACTGACACCTGCCATCAGGCTGGCATTTTGCTTTCAAGCATAATTTTCTCCGTGCAGTTGGAAAACGCTAAAGGAGCTAAAGCTCCTGTGTGGGAGAACTCAATGAGATACCCTCTATGGATCATGCCATGCATTTTAAGAGTAATGCCTTGCTACTTATGTATGAAAAAAAGAATTTATAAACAATAAAATCAAAAATTTAAGCTATAAAATGACTTTTATAGATTAGGAACTGTAGAAAGTACCTATCACATGTTTGAAAACATGTAACTGTGGTGATTGGGCAAGAGGGGGCAAACCTGGAGAAATGTGAAGAGAAAATGCATCTGACTCCTGACTGTTGGTAGGGTACTACAAAGCTGTCTTTAGAGAGCTGCCTGAATAAGCTGAACTGTAGTATAAACTGTAGACATCACCTCATGGTCCTTTTGTTGCAGGTCTTCCCATTCCCTGATGTGCTGGAGTGCTGCCTTGTACTCCTTCACCTTGGATCCCAGTGTCCTCCTGAGCTGCAGGAAGAGGCTCTGGCTCTCCTTAGGAAACACGGTACTGCTGGGATTTACAAAAAGGCTGTCAGGAGCTTCTTAACGTGACCTTTGGAGACCAAGCTGTCTCCCTTGAGCTGCCTCCAGATACTTAAGGTTGCTCTTTTCTTCAAGTGAAGGTTTCTTTTGATGGCTGTGGCTGTTACTGATACAGAATGTCAGGTTTACACCCATCCACTTGTGCTCATTCACTGATACTATTTAAGGAGACTGTTAGAAGATTGAAAAGCAGTAGAGTGTGGACTTGAACTGTTATAATGGATTTTTGTATAGTTTTTTATTTGTTGGACACTATGTTAATGAAACCTCTTGCTATTCACATGCAAGAGAGAGTTTTGAGCAGCTGAAAAGTCTTTCAGCAGAGGAGGAAGAGTAGCTGCCCTCAGGAAAATCAATGGTTTCTGTAAGCAAACTGACCCTTAGGCCAGTATTGTTCTTAAAAGCATTGTGAGTTTATTTTCTCTCCTTTAAATAAAGTCTTCTACCACCATGAATTGGAATTTAATTTGATGTATAGAAATTAGTTCTCTAGAATGGTGCTATTCTAGAAAGTGCCAAAACCAATCCTGGATTTTGCAGTCTTGAACATACAGTATTTTGCCCAGTCTTGCACCTTACTTAAATTAGGCTTTATCTGTCTTGTTAGAAAAAGTAACTTTTCCCATTAAAAACACAAGGCTGCATAAGCCTTAGTGAGCATAGCATGTCTTAGTCATTTTTAGAAGCAAGGTTTTAAATGTAGCAAAAAAGTCGAGGGGGGAGTGTGCATCATGAATTTACAAAGTGTCAAGTACAGTAAATATTATTAAGAGGAGATTTTTAAAAGGAGGAGTGATGGATTTTTTAGATCAAAAGCTGTTCCAGATTCTTCCAGCCAAAATGCAAACTTAATCCTGACAGATTTCCTCCTTCAAGCTGAGTAAAGCCACAGAACAACTTCAAGAGGAGCAGGTGAAAGCCAGAGATTAGACTGAAACAAGATCCTGCTGTAGATGTGTTAATCAGCAAAGTGTTGCCACCAATCTGAATTTGCTAAATTCTTTACAAAGCACCCGAAAACCAGACGGGGGAGCCAGTGCTCAACCAAACTGCCTTCCTGCACTTACAGCAGGAACCACTGGAGTTTAGGTGGAGCAGGAAAACTTCGCACACCAAGTCTGTCCCCTTAAGTGGCCACTCTGCACTGCAGGAATACTGCACCGTACTGTGAGCTGTGCTGAGAGACCAGCAGGGAGAGAATACAACTCTCCCAGAGCTCTTCAGCTCAGCTTTCCTCAGCTACTGTACAATGAGCTCAAAAGACATTTTACTAAGAACTACCCCAGTAGCACATCATAAACAGTAAGAGAGACAAACGTGAGCATCTCTAAGCATGTATCTCCCAAATTCAGATTCCAAAGCCTCAGCTGTGGAAATTCTGGTGCTCGATGGAAAATCCAAAACAAAACCTGGTTTTAAAAAATTTATTTTACAAAAAATAAAAACTAGTCTTTACAAACATTTCAAATACCAGCTCAAAACCTCAACTCTTAATATTGGATTAAGTTTGTTCAAAATGCCAAAGTCTTAAAAATTTTTGACATGTCCAAAAGGGTTTGTTCTTTTAAGAAATGTCATTACAGAGCTGTTGAAAAAAAAATACTATAGAATGTTTTTCAAAGTCAGAATCCCAAGTTCTTCATTCTCTTAACTACTTTTCAGGTGTTTATAATGAAAAGAAACAGCTGTTTTATCTGTTAAGCATACTGTAAAATATGGGGCTGGAGAGGCAAGGGGGAGAAGAGGAACAAATATTTTTCCATCTGCTGACCTAGTTGTGTTGCAGGAGAAGAATAAAATTTGTAGGTTTTAAGTTGAAGAAAACTGAAGTAAGAGTATTGGTCCAGTCCCCTGTCAAAGGTGAACTTTTGGGCCTCTGAATGTATTTCCAGAACAGTTCCTTAATACCCGTAAGAACAAAGCTGAGGCTTAGTATGGGTCAAACCTGTAACACAGAGAATTAGAAACTAAGGAGTGCTGATCAAATCAGCTCCATTAATCTCCATTCCCTCTGTTGTTAAAGCAAATCTCTGAATATTTTTAGCTGCAAGGATCATTTTTAATGTCATCCGTTCCCAAACCTCTGCAGTGATCAAAGGGAGCAATTTCCACAGACAGAGATAAAATAAGCAACACATGAGGTGAAGCTGTCACCCTCACAACATGCAGAAGTTTTAAAATAAGCTTTATAAAACACAAATTGCAAATTTGTGTGCATGTCTGCGTCCATTTTCACTGCATTCCCCAACCCTTAGCTCTACCCAGTATTCTACTGGTAAATCTTCCTTGCAGATTCTGTACAGTATAAAGAGGAAAAAACCAGAGGTATACACAGTAGATTCTGTCCTTTGCCCTTGGTATTAAAAATATGGCAAACCACAAATGCTGGCATTAGGAATTCAGTCAACTCTTCTGGGTTTCAAAGGAAAATGCAGCTCTTCAGCAAAACTGCAGGCTTGGTGCAGCCTGTGTACTGGAGATGCTTTTTGTTTGAGACACTGTTTAGGGAAAATGGTTGAGGACAGCAGCTGCCAATATGGTAAACATGTTCTGCTGAGGGGCACCGCTCATCACGGCTGCATGTTGTTGATAATGGCCAAAATGCTCATTTTCTCTTGGGCCGAGTCCACATCTTCGTTTTGTTTCTGAGCCACTCCTGTGCCAAGGCCATACAGTCGTCCACAATACTTTGCATCATCAATTGTATCCTCAAAAAATAACTGCAGATTAAAAAAAAAAATGAAGAGAAACAGGTATTGTTTAATTGTGCCTCTAAATCAGAAAACATCCAGTGTTAATTAACAGCTCATTTGAAATCAGCCACCTCCAAGATGGAGTGTACAAATTAAAATAAGCACATGAAAGGTGAGTAAACAGAACAAGTCTGTGCCAGTATCAGCAATTCCTATTCCTGACAGTTTGAAGTGTGATGACCACAAGGCTCAAAAATCCCAAACCAAAACAAGCAACACGTTGTACATGTTGACATTTATGGACAGAAGTGGAGAAGGAAGAGCACTGCAGTACCTCTTTCATTCTGAAGAACGCCATTCCTGTGAGAAGAGAGTCTGATCCTGCCTGGTGTTGTCGTCCAATTCGCTGCAAATCCAGCTGATCTGCCACTTCCTGAAGGCCACCCTGCAAAGAGAACAGAAGAGATTTAATTTTGGAAGAACCATCTCTTGCCCAAATTGCCACATTTCTCCAAAACACGAGGGCCAACAGGCTATGATGAACCAGTGCAGATCCCAGCAGAACATACACTCCAGCTGTGAGTGAAACACAGTGGGGAATGGTGTTCAAGAGTGCAAAATAACCCTTTGCAAATTTAGGTGCCTTCCTTTCCTGCTGCAGATACTTGAGATAACTGTGGGTACATTCATAGGTTACACATGCTGAGCCTTTCCCTCCCTTTACTCAAGGCTGTGATTCAGTAGATAAATTAGTTTCAACCCTCTTACCAGTTAATCAGTCATGCAGTATTTCATGTAAAAGAAATAGCCTTGCATAGGAAACATAAATATGTTGCATTATAATTAGCCTCTGATACACAAACCAGAAGGCTATGGCAATGTCCCCTTTATAATAAACACATAGGTAAGTCTGAAACTGGGGAGGCCAGTATCCCTTAGACACAAACTATGTCTCGTGATTCTGTGTCACTACTGGCTTTTATACACATTCCAGTTTTAAGACAACATATACAAGAGTTCTTCCACTTGTATTCCTGTACATTTACAGTGCTGATGCCCATCACCTGCTAGCTGGGGAAATACAAGTACCTTGAGGTTTTTGCAGCTCTTCATTAAGTACTTCACATCATAGATAGATGGGAAGAAAAGGTTTAAGATATGGAAAAATTCATGTTCCTCTTCTGGTAACCTGGAATCTGTCAACAACTTCACCATGTAACCAAAGTCATAACCACTGAAAACAAAACCATAGAGAAACCAGGTAAGCAGGCAGCACCTATAATCCAATCAGTACTAGTATCTCCTTTTTCAGTAGAATTTTATTTGCTGCGCCTTTCAAGCCTTAACATTTTCTGACACTCATAAAACTAGATCGCAGCCAGAACACATCCTGATTTTCTGTGTCAACATAGCACTTTGGGATGCTCCCCAAGTGCCTTCACTAGCCTTTTGTGGAACAGCTAAGACATTGGGAAGAATATACATTTCTTCCCAGCTCTGTACATTTCTGTTGCTAAGGGCAATACAGAAAAGCAGGAAATCCTGCAAGTATCTGCTGAGGGAGAGGGAGGTGGTTGCAAGTCCTTTCATTTGTGACAGTATCAAGAACCAGAAGCTCCCTAATCAAGTTGGTTGAAATGCTACAAGAAAGATGTCTTAACCACACAGATGGAAGTTCAGAGTACCACCAACACCATAAGGAAGAAGAAACAAAATCCTTACTTTACAATGCATTTACTAAGTGTGGAAATCATATTTCAACTTGTTAGTAGTTTCTTCAAGAGGAGTAAAAGGGATTCACAAGCAGTCAGAAAGTCAGACCATAAGTGTCCTTACTTCTTAAACTTGCCCTTTGTATCTTGATGTTTATTTTAAGAACTGCAGGACTGCTAATTTTTTTTCCTTAAAATATGTCAATTTCCATAGAAAATGCAGAGAATGAAGAAGAGATTTAACAGGGTCAATGACCACCCTGGACCCACCTGTGGAAGGACAGCCATTTCACACTGTCACTGAGAACGACCCCAGATGTCATCAGCAACTCAGCAAAATGCAGGGTATCAATCCCTTCTTCTTCGTGCTTCTGGAACTGCAGCCCAGAGCTGGCAAGGAGGTCTATGGAATCCTGAGAATACATGTCTTCCCTGAAGGAAAAAAAAGCAGGTTTGCACTCAGGGTGCTACCAAGACAAGCTCATTTTACAAAAATTCTCCCCAGTGTACGTCAAGAATTGGACTAACCAGTAGGATACCTTATGGGTTCCAATTTGTTTCTCTAGAAAATTCAAACTGATTCAGTTTTAATACCACTACAGCAACCTCCTACATCCTTAACAAGCTGATCTGTGATCATAACTAGTGGACAATTCCATTTCTAGTGCAAATTCCAAAGATTCCACCTCCATAGGACTGAAACTGACAGTTTTGAACAATGTCGCTTCTGCAAGGTGAAGGGAAGCACCACAGAAGAGGGCCCAGAGAAAAGGGGAGTTTTCCCAAACAGGAAGATGTGCAACTCTGAAGCACTGACCATCATTCCTGTCTACATTTTTCCTTTTCACTCCACAGCATGTACCACCTTATCAGCACCTCCACTTCCATATCTGGGAGTAAACAGAATTGCATCATCCTTGAGTCAGGAAGAATGATGTGCTCGGTGGCGAGCTGAGCAGGAACCCAACTTCTTTACTGGTTTGTGTCATTTGAGGGAGAGGAAACACACAGAGCAAAGTTCTATCAATATGATAACTCATTTAAATGAAGTGATCACACAGCAAAAACCATTTTGCTCTGATGTCAATACTTTTAAGAGGCTTACAAATTTGTGGAGTAAATAGTGCAACTTTTGGGTTCAAGAAGTGGATGATCTACACATAGTAATTACAAATTTTTGTAATGATTTCCCAGGAGAGCTTCATAAAAATAGATGGATTTTTTCTACATGTGTGGTTTTGCCAGATAAACCCTTTCTTTATTTCCAGACAGCTCCAGTGGTAATTATACTGAGTTTATCTTTATAATT
>VZTN01037503.1:1560568-1625112 GCA_013400515.1 Erpornis zantholeuca | reverse complement strand
ATGAAACTTGTTTCAGCTGCAACCCAGAATATTACAGTATGGAGGAGACGAGAACTGCCACACTCCATTTAACAAGCTTCATTCTCCTGAACAGATGTGATGATTACACCAACATGCTTTCAGATCCCAGCTTATACTTAAGCATGGATCTGTAAAGAGGTCTTTTTCTTTTTGATGAGACCAGCACATCCATTTATTTTTAGGAGAAAGAGATGGAGAATTTTTATATATATATATATATGAAGTTTCAAACACTGTTCCAGGAAAAAAAGGCACATAAAATTATCAAGAGAAAGGGTAATAAGGATAGAAATTTAGCATGGCTTTGAACTCCAGAACCATTGTTAACTCCTGGCACTCCAAAATAGGATCCCACATAATCTGTATTAGAATCTGAATTCTTATTGCTCAGAACCAGCTGGCAATGAGGAACACATGGACACTGGCATTTGCCGAAGAAAAGCATTGCTCTAGCAGAAGAGAACAGGAAATTATTCCCTAGCTCAAAGACTCACGTAAGGTTGAATTTGAAGTTGAACTGCCAGGTATTGATGCCAGAAGGATATTCCCCTTTCTCGTTTGTGAAAGTCAGGCCCAGCTGGATAATTTTCAGCAGGTCAACGTTACAGCGAAGGAGCTGGTACTGGTAGTCTATGGAGCTGCGGAATTCACCGATCGGCCTGACAACAACTCCGGGAAATTCTGTGTCCTGGGAGAGAAGGGAGAATTCAGTTTCACCCTGGATTCTATTAAGATTCATTATTATCACTCTGTTAGAAGGATAGTCCAGACAGTGAAAATCTTGACTGCTTCTAAGGAATAGTTACTGCCTACGTTAACAAAAACTACTGTCAATCAAAACACACCTTAACAACAGCAGCCATCTATTAGATGAAAAGCCATCTGTTAGATGAAAAACCTCTTACTTAGCCAGTGATTGTGTGCTATCTTTGCTGAAAAACAACCTGCCATGCTATTTTTACTCTCAGATTAGGTCACTTAGTCTCTACTGACTATACACAAAATCTTTCACAACGAACCCAGTGCTGTGCACCTGACACAATCTCTCCCTTGCCCAAGAGGTTTTTCTGTCCACTCTTACAGTACAGCCACTAAAGCAGGCCCTAAGCACACTTTGAGTGAGATTAAAAAGAAGGAAAAAAGTTAATTTCCCATTGACAAATGTTAACAAAAAATCATATTCACTTCCAAAGCTGAAACTGACACCAGAATCCTACAAACTCTGCAGAAGCACCTGTGATACCATACTTTTAATAAGAACTTTTCCTATCTTGAGGTTCAGTGTTCCTAAGCAAAGCTGGGAGAACTTAGAGTATCACAGCTAAAACCAGTTCTTTATCTAACACTCTAGGTGCTGCCAAGCAGATACAGACTCGTAAGAGCAGGAGGAGATTCCTCCCACCTGGGGGAGATTATGCTCTTCTTAAACAAAGCTTTCTGAACACTCTGTCTTATCTATAGCCAGAGTATTTTTTTCCCCTAAGAATCAACATATGCCCTCATTAAAAGGGAGGCAGCCCAGCTGGCTAGCAGTCACTTGCAGGCCTTCTGACCTCCAGTCCCATGGCATCTTCCATAGCCAAATGGAGAAAGACATTCGAAGGACAAACACACCGGTGGAAAAATAGGAATTTAAATCCAATTGTGATTTGTTTCATTTTCCTGTTGCACAAACTAATATACTATGAATAGCTAAATATTAAATAAATTCATGTTTTTAAGTTGGTCTCCCTCTTCCTCTTCTTTCAATCAACCCATACTCAGTACTGTTTGTATTAAATTCTGGAAAGCTACTGAACAGCTTTTTATTTTTTCACCTCTTCTAGTTCAGTTTGACTTGTGGTAGGGAGAAATAATTTCTCACTCAAGAATCCACTTAGTCCCCAACCCAAAAAAATCCTTTGACTAAGGCAATTAGGTCAAGTATAAAACATTTACCATGGCAATGTAGCTGTAACTCAGAACAATCTCCCGAATTTTCCTCATTTCTTCCTCCAGGTTGTTGGCCCATACTTCACAGATAACCTGGCTGTTCTCTGCAAGGGCTGCTGGCATCTTGCAGGGACCAGAAGAAAGGCAGCAGATGCTGACCTCAAATGATAGCGTAGGATCACAAGCTGTGCAATCTTATCAGTATGCTGCGGTAAAGAGATAAATAAATAATGCTTTGAGTGAAGGAGGAGTGACATGTGAATAAATGCTCTGTAGGAGTCAGCCACACATCCATTTTCACCTTCAAATAACCCATTTAAAGTTTACACCAAGTTCTTTCTTGCTTTGTCACTTTCTGTAAACATTCTGAATGAAATCTAGAGCATCTGTTCACAATATAAGAGCAGACACACAATCAACAGTCCAGTTATTTATGCAAAGAATCATTAACCCTATCTTCCTTTTCCTGGCAATCAGCTTTGAAACTTTGGGTACAAGATGTACAGGCAATGAATCCCCATCTTTAACCCTCAGCTATTGCTCCATCCCTGGAAGTGTTGAGGGCCAGGCTGGATGGAGCTCTGTGGAACCTGGTCTAGTGGAAGGCATCCCTGCCCACAGCAGGAGGGTGGAATGAGATGATCTTGAAGGGCCCCTCCAAACCAAACCACTCTGTGATTCCATGATGAAGACAATTGTTTAAACAGAGTAACAGAATGCATTAGAGAAAACACTCACTGGCACGAGTTTCAATGTGTATGAGTATCTAAAGGGGGGTGCCAAGAAGATGGAGCCAGGCTCATCTTGGTGATGCCAAGCAACAGGACAAGAGACAGTGGGCAGAAACTGATGCACGGAAAGTTTCAGGGGAAACCCTGAACATGAGGAAGTACATGAGCAAAAACTGTGCAGCGATCGAGAAGGGACTGCCCAGAAAGGTTTAGGAGTCTGCCTCAATGGAGATATTCCAGAATTGTCTGGACACAATCTTGTGCTGTATGCTCGGGGATGACCATGCTTGAGCAGGGAGGTTGGACCAGGTGAGCCACTGTGATCCCTTCTAACTTGACCCATTCTGGGATTTTATGGTTCTGTGCTGCATCGCGGGACACACTGCAGCGGGGTGTTTCAGCTGAAACCACCGGCAGTATCAGCAGGGCTGCAGCTCGGGTGAGCCACCGGCTGGTGCCCATTTCCCGCAATAACACCGGCGAACCGCTCCCAGGCGCCTGCAAGGGGACTCCAGCTCAGCCCACGGCCGGGCCCTGCGCCATCAGTTACCCTGAGGGAGCGAACGCACCGCCACAGCCCGGCCCGGCCCGGGGTCACCTCAGGGCCCCCCTCACAGCCTGGGGGCGGCCGGACGCGGCTCATCGCGGCCGGGAAACGGGAGGGCCGCTTTTCCTGCCACCNGCTTCCGGGTCTCGCGCCGCTTTGGCTCTCGCGAGAGAGAGCGAGAGATGGCGGAGCCGGCGGTGCGCGCGACGGGGTGGGGGAGGGGGAGGGTACGTTACTGCGCGCGGCCGCGGTGCCCGTACTGCGCATGCGCCCGACCCCGGCTGACTCGTGTTTATTCTGTTCCTGCCCCCCCGCCGTGCCCCTAATGGGCTCGCCCGGGCTCCCCCGCGCTGCAAATGGCGGGCTAGTCCAAAGTCCGCGGGCAGGGGGGAGGGATGAGGGACCTGGATGCCTCCGCTCCTTGAGGGAACAGGCGCCATAACGCCCAGCGGGGCTGGGCTGGGCTCCCAGCATGGGGAGTCTCCAGCATCCCGATCCCTTGGGACACGGGCTGCGCCGAGCCCTGGCTGAGCGTCCCCGAAAGAAGCAGCGGCCGCCCCTCCCTCACCAAGGGGAGGTGAGGGGGTCCCCGGGTCGGGGTTAGGCCCGAGCCCCCCCCGGGCTCCCAGGCCACGGGCGCGCAGGGTGGGAGTGGGATGAGGGTTTGTTTTCCAGCGGGAATTTTCTAAGGCCCAGAGAGCAAACCATTGCTGTCCTGGCACGCGTTGCTCCTACGGTGTACTGCGTATTAAGCTCATTAATTGAGCAAGTTCTGCTTCTTCCTGCAGGAGCTTAGAAGTCATTTAAGTTCCTACTACACCTGCAGACTTTTAGTCTGGCTTCTCCTGTTCCAGGAATGGAATTTAAATTACCTTAGCAACAGAAGGTTTTAGCTGGTAAAGCAGCTACTGCTTGTGTAACACGGCTGCCAACACTTGCTTTGCTGGCTGATGCTGATGGCAGATAGGCAATTCATTTGGAAGCTTGTCTACTAATTAAGCTTAGATAGTATTTCCTTTCTTTTACACTGCCTGCCTTCTGGACAGGGTTGCATCTGTTGTAAAATATGTATGTGGCTATATATATATATATATATATATTCCAGTACTGGATTATCTGCCCACCATATGGGAGTCTTTCCTCTCCCTGAATCTCAGCTACTTGCTCAGAATTTTGGTCAAAGTATCTGGAAAACCAGATATTGGTATCTTTCATATGTCAGATGTCGTTCAGTGTCTCAGGTTTAATGTTCATGCCTCAACAGAAATGTTACCTTTAGAAAAGAAGGGTTTTTTTTAAATGCTGCTCTGTCAAGTGACCTTGCTGCTGTCAGCATCTTAGTACATCCCTATATCAAGCATGTTTTTGATTCAGAGTTTATCTTCAGAGGTGATGGAGACTTACCATTTGGTCTTAGCTCTGCAGTCTCTAGCATTGCATAATTTATGCAACGTGCAGTATTCTACACTGCCAGAAACTAATCACCTTTCTTCCCATGGTCACTTGAGTCTGGGATTTTCTACAAGGAAATCTATATTGTTAGCAGGTAAATTTAGCAGGCTGGTTTACAGCACCCTGTAAATATAAGGTTAAGTTTTTATTTCACGGAAGAGTTCAGAGTAATTTTTCTTGCTCGTAAACCCAGCACTTGAAGGGATGTTGAATCCAGGGGAAAAAGGAGGATGCATCTCCTCAGGCCACTGTAAATATCTGTGCCTTGGTACTGTAATAAAAATGTGTTGCAGGCAATAACCACCTGTGATAAATTACATTTGTAGTGTTTAAAAATTTGTGTGTAAAAAAAAGCTGTTCAAGGATGTTTGCAAGCACTGATGGGATGAGCTGGAGATGTGTTTTGCTCGATGAGATCAGAATTTGTTTTTTTCAAACGTGACATGGCTAATAAAGAGTCAGAATAGCTGGAAAAGGCACCCTGCTCTTTAAAAAGTCCCATCATTTATATATTTGGAAGTTACCAAGTTTGCCTCCAACTCCAGCACTCCAAAGCAGGTCTTGAAGAGTCCTCACATCTACACATGAATGTAGAGCTGCATTATAAAATGGAATAAAGGCCCTTAGCTTGACATTTTCTCACTGGGCAGCTTGAGCTGCATGTCCTGTTGTGCCTTTCCTTTAGTCACAGCACCACAGGAAAACTTACTTGTGGGAATCCTGAAACGTGAATTTATGTTTTCCTCACCCTTCCATTGTCCCATGGGTGCTCCCACAGCAGCCACTGCAGGGCTAGGTGGTGACACACATGCCCTGGCAGATGGTGAGAAATCTGGTTCAGAATGCAGGGAATTAGGCAATGGGTGACGTGTGCCAAGTTCAGATGCCTCTTCAGCCTCAGAGGAACTATCAGTATGGGCTTGTGTAACACCCTGAAGGATTCTTAATAGATTTTCCTCTGATGTTCCTTACAAATAGTGAACCAACCAGTGACTATTTCAAAAACTGTGGGGAGTGAACAAAGTTATTTTATGAAGTGTCTGATCAAAAAGCTTTTTTGCTGAGAAGAAATCTGACTTCTTGCATGGCTCAGCAAAGATTGCACCAGCATTGGAGTGTCTGTGGTGGAGACATCAGCAGAGGGCACAGGGCAGGCAGAAGCAGCTGTTAGATGAGTGATAACCTGTGCTAGACACAAAATTGCAGCAGAAGATAAATGGCATGTACAACCGTATGACTAATGTGCTGAGCTGTCCCTATGGGTATGAATATTTCAAAGATCACCCATGTTGGAATTGAACAGTGATTAAATAGGAACACTGAGGTCCGAAATTCACTGTCTTATCACCTTCTTTGGGCTGTTGGATGAACAGCCCTCCCCCTGCAAGCTCAGATCCAAAGATCAGCTGAGGACATAATCCTTACGGCACCCCTCTTTTGAGATGCTCATTTCCACTTCCTCCTCTGCACGTGAATAAATAGTTTGAAGGAATCACATTCCTCTCTGTTGAGTCTGCTGTGTGTGATAAACACCAATTAGTAGCAACAGCTAAGAATTGCAACTTCTGTCCCTACCAGGGAATAGTTGGAATTAGGTAAGAGAAAGTGTCGATGGAAACAGTAACAGAGTGTTAAGTCCTGTTAACTCTTGCAGAGCTCTCTGGCATGAGGTGTTACTGAGAGTTGTTGCTTCACCTGTGAAGGGCAAACAAGGCTAACGGTGAGGCAGAGGTGATATTCCCTGTCTTTCCTCTTGTGGAAAAATAGATCTGGAAAGTTGTGATAGTAACACCCTCAGTTCTCAGAGCTTAGTTCATAATAGGGCACTATTGATGGGGTAACTAACAGATTGGGGCCACATTTGCATAATAATGAAGACCAATGCTACTGTAAATTACATCTTGCTCTCTGCAATACTATAATTACACACTTTATGGTCTGTAAACATTAAAGACAACTGAGTCCAAGCACGTGCTAACCTGTATGTATCTTCATCTTACCCATGGAAGCAAAGCCTGTAACTGGTTGAGAGCACTGTGTAGCAACAGAGTTGATGTCATTTTTAGACTTAGTACAACAGCATGAAAACTGGACTGCTGGATTTTTTTTGCCAAATTCCACAGTAACCCTTATTGCTTTTAACAAATACACCTTTGACCCATTCAGTTGCACTGGCAGTAACTATTTTGTGCTCCAGCCATGAGTTAGTGAATTATAAAAACTGCTTATCTTTAGGGGTGTTGGTGGCTTTTTTATTCTCAGGTACAATAATGAAAACCTTACCTGCAGAGATGTATTCCACGTGCTTAACTGAGTAACAGCGTGCACATACACACGGGGAACGCTGCCAGCACTAACAGTGACATGGCACTAGCTTCACATGACTTGTCTGGGAGGGGACAGGCAGCTCCTGCTTGGAAACACACCCCCCTTACCCTTGCCTAAAGCCTCATAAAGTTTCGAGAGCAGTAGTGAAAAGTGAGGAGTTGACCTCTGGGCTCTGAATAGATACAAAGGACCTCTCCTAGGCTACCATCAGCAGGAGGTGAGCAAAGAACAGGCAGCCAGAGTTCAAGGGTGTAGTAGCTTGAAAAGATATGGTAGAAACTTTGAGGAAGTCATTAAAAGGCAATGTCATGTGTCTGTGTGAAGTCCATTGTCAGCTTTCCTAGGAACGGTGGTTGCCCTCAGATCCGTGCACTGCTTGGTAGGACATCAAACACCACATCTGGTCCTGTGTCTGTCCACACAGAGTGGCTGATATGCAACTGCTCAGGTGACCAGGTAAGTGGTCCTGTGGTTTTTGTTCTATGTGTTCTGTACTTTCATGGGTAGTCACAGCCTTTGTTCTCCCAGGAGTGGTTTTCCACTGTCTGTGCCCTATCAAGGTTGATTTCAGCGAAGTAAGATCTACAGCAGAAGCTTCAGGCAGGAAGGCAGAAGGAATCCCAAGGAGCTGTGGTGGGCAGCCAGTCCATCACAGCAGATGAGCTGCCACTGAGCTGCACCTCTGCACCTGCCATGCAGGTCTGTGGCTGGTGGCAGAAGGATGCAGTGCAATGGGCGCAGTACAGGGAAAGAGCACCTGTGCTGCCTCAGCTTGGGGCTGTCTGGGCACCTGAAATATAAGAGAACATCAGGCATGGGGTGGGGCATAAATAATAATTCACATGTTTAAAAAAATGTAAAAAATACAGAAGGGTTTTTTTCAAATTATACCCAGATTATATTGAGCATTTTAAAACATGACTTAGACAAACTAGCTTTTTTCAGTACCTGAAGTGGAAAATTCAGTGAAAACAAGATCTGTGACTTAATGAACAGTTGTCGGGCAAATGAAGATATACATGGAAATAATAATATAAGAAAATGCATTAGAATTCTTGCTTGACTGGTGTATGTTTCTCCTTTAATGTCAAGACGCTGATTGGAAAAGCAATGACTTTTACTTCAGGATTGAGAATTTGCTTTGGATCAAATTTTCTGTTAAAAGTAATTTGAAATAACTGGAAAATAACTTTTTTTTTAAAGCAGTACTAGTTCTAGCTGATATTTGGAAATAGCTGCAGGCAGCTGAGAGCTTCAGTGGTTGATTTGGGGCTGTAAAATATGCCAACATGAGAGCAGTGCCAAGCAGCTGAATGGCTTTTTTGTTTGCTGAAACAGCCATGGTTACATGAATGGTTTTTTAATGTATTTGGTGTATTCTGAATCAGGAGAGACATTATGCAATAAAAAAAGAGTAGGTAATGAGATGTTGGGGGAAACTTACTCTATCCAAATTTATCTGGGTTTAATGTAAATACTGTTAAATTTTATCCTGAAAAGTGGCTTAATAAAAGCCATGTTCTGAAACAGAGGGTAAGCAGACATGGCAGCTCTGTTTTGAACTGGAAATCTTTGCCCAAGCCAGCCTTCTGTCATAAATTGATTATTTTAAGAAGAGTACTAGAAATGTGGTAGTAATTTTAACTCTTTCCTAAATTCACAGAATAAGTGACTCAATCAAGTAATAGCTCCTTCTCCTTCTAAAAACTCAAAGCAAAGTCACATTTTCTACAGTGCTCTGCTCTCTAGCTCTTCACATGCAAAGGTTCAGGAGGTTTGAGTCAGCACTGCTGGATGGAGGAATCTCTGGAGCCTCAGCCTTCCAGCTTAGTGAGGTTCCCCTTTTACATCTCCCTCTCCTAGATCTAATGTTGTCTGCTACAAAGTCATCAGAGCAGAATAATCTCTTTAACCACAGAAAACTATGGCCAGCAATATTTACTCTACTATCCCAGCAAAATAATTGGATATTGCTATTTTCAGCTCCCTACTGGGTGGTTGTAAAGATAGGGATGTGCACAGCCTAAGGGTAAATAATAGGGAGTTATAACCAAAAAAATTCCAAGTGGAAAAAAATTACAGTGAAGGTTGTCAAATACTGGAACAGATTTCCCAGAGAAGCTGTGAAGTCTCTCTCTGTGCAGACAGTCAACTGTTCAAGGCTCTGAGCAACCTGTTAAGAAAGTTGGAATGGAGCAAAGCCTCAAAGGAATGGATTGTTCAAGCCTAACATATTTCAAGCATTAGTAGTGTTTTCTTAGAGACAGTGGGCACACCTGTGCTGAGAGGACCTGTGTGACAAGATGGGCACATAGTGGATATTACGTAACGGATGTGATTAGAAGGTCTTTTAAAAATTAAGATAAGGTCCATTTAAATTTGGCCTGTGGCATGTTATTTATGCTGTTCTGTTCAGGCTAGCAGGCTATTTTTAGTTGCTTCTTATGGGTATTCTTCATCAGATATATTAGAGTTCAACTGTATTTTATCGATAAAGATGTGGTTGGCAAACAGTATATGAGAGGAAGAGAAAATCCCACAGACTGGCTCTGGTAGCTCACAAAGTCCAGTAGTGAGGAGCTCCGTATCTGGGGAAGGACAGGAAGCCCTGGGACACTGCAGGTTCCCTAACACATTCTCACTTTAAGCAACAGCACCTTGGGGCACCTCTCACAATACCTTTTTTGGCCAAGAGAGACAAAGTAAACTTGGATTTGGTTTCTTCTTTAAGACTGCTACCAAAAGTTAGCATTTCCCATAGGAGCACATCCAACTGTAATGTTGAAATACAGGGTTGGGAGTTGGCATCAGGGTTTCAACTTTCAAATCTCTTTTTGCCTTATTTTTCTGTTCTCCTTCTCAGAACTGTCTAACATCAGTTTCTTCCACTACAGTGTGTGGTGTGGTGTGGTGTGGTGGGCTGCCCTTGCTCTTTTGTGTCTGTGAGTAAGCAGGAAGAAGGTGTCTAATTTTTCTGTCTTATGCCCTTTAACCTGCACACGAATATGTAGTGTAACAGAGCTGGGAACATCTGTAAATAAACACAGTTGTATTTGTAAGAACATAGCCAGAAGGCTATAATTTCAACTCTAAACTATAACCTCCTGACTTATACAGGACTTCTTTTTGGCAGTTTATTCCTCCTTTCTGAAACGCTGCAAGAAGAGTATTCCCAAGAGGTTTCCATCCATCATCAAGGTAATAGAATATCATCTTCCTAATGAGTAATTTTCCAACTGTTTGTACCCTACACAGGGACCTTTGAACCTTCTCTGTTCTTGCCTTTGTACTTTAGGTAACAATTTGCCTGTGCTTGAATAGTCTGCTGAGTGGGAAAAGCAAAATGGATTAAATTCAGCAATCCTAAGTAATCTGGCTGTCATATTATTAGAAGTTGTGTGTTTGTTCTTAAAGACCATGTGAAACCAAGAGAACATTAAGGAACGTTTTGTTAACTTTTGCTAATTTGATGATAAGAGCACAGAAATATAAAAACAGCTAAGCAGTAATCCCTAGGACAGAACATGGCCTGAAATACAGACCCCTTCATGGCTATGGCCAGTAGTGAAGCCCCAGAAGCTACTTAAACCTTGGGTTTGGTTTATTTTTTAATTTTTTTTTAACAAAACCATCAACAAATGGTCAAGCTGGAGCCAAATGCAGGGAGATTTATTATGAGATGGCCACGTGGCCATTTAGGCCTTTAACCCTCTAAGTGACCATAGCAGGACTTGAAGCAAAGATGATTTTCTTACCATGGTCTTAAACTGTGACATAGAGTTTGAGTGAAGGCTGTGGGGCTCTACTGTGTTAATTCTCTGTGGCACAAACTTCACTTCATTTTCATCCCTGTTCATTTAATTGCATGCTGTCATTATGGAAGAACATATGTCCTGCATTATCATTTCCTTACAGTCTGGGAAGGGCTGGAGTAGCTACTGGGTGCTGCAGTGTATTCTTGGGCCAGATTAAGGGAGGAAGTCTTACCACAACACATCAGTGACACAATTAAAAGCTTTGGTTTTGGCTGTTTCACATTTTTCTTTGTTAATCTTGCATCCCTGTTAATCTTCTGGGACACTACTAACTCCTCAGGAAATAAGGGCATTTTTCTTCTCAAGAACTCAGCTTTGCTTGATGGCCAACACATGAAGGATAGAGCAGGACAGGGCACAGAGAGTAACATTTTACACTTTCATCACTGAACTGCAAGTGGATGGGATTTGGTGTTGTCAGCATCATATTCTGCCACTCTCCAGCTGTACAAGTTCACTTACTTAGATCACCTTTTATTTCAGATGGAAAGAGACTCTGGATATTCCTCCTCTGCCGAGCTGCAGAAGCAGGTAAAGGCGCAAGGTTATCTTTTAAAGGAAGCATCATGCAGGTGCTTTGGAAGGCTGGATGTGTTGAATCATCTTCTAAGAGAAGTGACAGACACATCCTCATTCCAAACATTTTAGCACAATTAGGAGCTCAAATCTTATCACAAAAGCAACATTTCCTCAGCATTTTTTCCCTTCCAGTGGACTGCAGCTACAGCAGCAAGTGGGGAAGGGCCTGTTATCTTTGTTTGCATGGCAAGAACCCACAACAGTCACCCATAACCACCAGAAGCTGTGTCACCTCACTGGGCCTGGTCCTCAGAGCGGTGCTGCTAAACACTAATGTCCCAGCTGATGTGTCCCAGTTTCTTTACCTTGCCAGCAGCAACCCTGTTCTGCACTTAAGGAATTTGCCAACTTGTACAAGCACTTTAAGAGCAAGAACTCAAGCAATCCATGAATTAGTTTGGGAACTACTGTGCTGTAGCTGTTGGCATGAAGAAAAACAGGGTGTTGAGCACTTGGACTTGATGAACAAGATTTTTTTTCTATGTAAACTTCTCTGCTTCTACATCTCATGTAATTATATTGTGTGGGATTCATGTAATCACTTCATCACAAGCAATAAAAACACATCCTCAAGGCAGTTCCTAGCCAAAGGGCTTTAAAATAGATGAAGTGCCAAGCTTTAGCTCCTCTCTGTCCTGTCTCAAAACAGGACATGCACAGTGTCTGTGAGCATTAGGAGTTACTAATGTTTGAAACTCTTGAGCTGGAGGATGCTAAAGCAACTGAAACCTTATTTGGCCTAACTGAAAAATCTGACACTTGTAAGATAATTTTTGTTTGGTATGCTCTCTCTTCATCCCAGGAGAAAAATGATTTATAGGATACAAGTCTGTTGAAAAGCTCAAAGCTTTTCATAGCTTCTGTAACCTTTTTTTCTAAATGATGGTCCAGGGTCTAAAGATTAAGAAAGTCTTACATCAGCATACATAGGGCATAACATGGATACAACTGGAAGTATGGAACTGCCAAGAGAGCAAATCTCTGGTGCAGGATCCAGCAGGCACTATCTGATGCTGGAGGAGAGGCTTTTGCCAGCCTGGCATTTGCACTTCAGTACACCCAGCGATAACAGTGGCTGCTGATTGTACTGCTCTCATATAAATCCAGAGGGTTCACAAACATCAAACTGTAGGGCAAGAGTCTTGTCAGTTACTTCCTCCCTAGCTGCTTTTTTTGATTTAAAAAAAAATAGAAAAGGAGTTGATAGGAGGAAATGGTTGGTTGTTTGTTTTAACAGTGAATGTTTCAGTGCTAATGAGCAACATTCTGTCCTGGGACAAATAAATATTGCTCATAAGTCTTGGGCCATGTTTAATATTCTATAGCTGTTACAGAATCTAAAAGCCATGTATAGAGTATTCCTTTATATTCCATTACCCTAAACCACCTGCATTTGGCATTTCTCAGAGCTGCCTCTCTTGTTTGTCCTCTCTGACAGGAGGTGAGCAGGACAGCAGGTATGAATCACACTGTTTTTACTACAGTCTGTTTGTGCAGCACAACACCACAGTTAAGAAACAGGAAGGACAGAGGAATGAAGAAGACAATAGCTGGTTATTATACTGTATTGTTTTCAAATTGCATTGATTTTTTAAAAAACTTTTATATTGCAGATTATTATTTTATATAATTCATATTCACTCACGAAAACCAAAGTAATTGCACTCCAGAACCAATTCCAACTTGGACTACTCTAAAAGACAGATAATTAATTATAAATTTGTTGTATATTTGGTAAACAACTTCATTTTGAATATTTAAATAATCAAATATATTGAATACTGCTTTTTGAATATACTTATTCCTGTTAGCCAGGTCATCTGAGCACAGCAGTTCTTGACTGCTATGGGGAGAAAACACTGCATCCTGGGAGGGAGAAAATACTGAGGGAGGGAGGTGCTGAGATGGAGCAACATTCCTTATCACCAGGTGTTCCTTTCCCACTGCTTTGAGTTATCCAGAAGCTCCTTGAGTTATAGCCCTCCAGGTACTGACCAACATGCCAAATAAAAAATAAAAAAAAGAGGGAAAAAATCAGTGGTCCTTTCTCTCCCTTTGGTTATTCCAGAGAAATTCCACATCAGTCATGCATCAGGTCTCTGTAAGCATGGCAGATGGATGTGTGTGTAGTCCCCCCTCCATTACACACAATATCCCACAACAGCTTTGTTACTGTGCTCTTCAGAGTGCATGAAGCAAAACAGGCCATCACAAGACTGCCTTCATCATTTCAAATACCAAAAATGCCAGGGCAGGACACAGCAGCACGTGTTTACTCTTGTTGCTTCTCACAGGGAGAGAGGCTCTGGGATGCCGTGAAGATCAGTGCCTACGTCTTCAGCACAGGCCTGCTCATGTTCACTGCCCTAGTGAACACTGTTTCTTGGTAAGAATGTTCAAACGAAGCAGCTTGGGGAGAAACTTTTCTGTGGAAAGGGGGAAAAGTGGATGAAAAGATGGGCAACCAAGAACTGTTATTCCCACAGGTTTATGCAGAATATAACTTTAGGCAATTTCTGGCAAACAGCATGGCTGGAGTTCTACAACTATATGGAGGGAGATGAGTGGACAATCTTCCTCTTTGGTGAGTTTTAACAATGCTCCTCAGGAGCAACCATCCATGTATTGCATAGAAAAGGGGGGCATGGACAAGGTTCCTGAACTCACTAATCCTCCCACTGACAAGCACTGCCTTGGAAGCCAGCCACAGCTGATGTGGTGCAGCTGTTCTGTTTTTGGATGGGGTCATCATTGGAACCCTGTACAGATTAAAAATCTGATCTTTTTGCTGCTGCTTGAAGTGGCTTCCCTGTGAAGACACTTTGCTCCTGGGAGAATCAAATGACTCAGTAGAACTAATTACTGAAAATTTAAGTAAAATTAATGAATTTTACTCTTGCTGTAGTACTTACATAACTTTCTGATTAGCAGCTGGTGAACAGAACAGGTAGGGACCTTGCAAGGTGCTAGAGATCAACTCAACTTTATCCTACTTGCATTTAAAAGCAAGAGAGACCTCCCAGCCACCTAGAAAAACCTTTTCTTAGCTTCAGTTATGTCAAGTTTCAACCTCTGAGACATTTGTGTGCTCTAACCTCCTTCCCATTCTTTAATCTTACCTGGATGTCAGAACTTACCCACATTCCATTTTCAAGCACTTTGGGGCAGAGGACACACGCTTGGCACACCTGAGTCCCAGCAAGGTCCTCTGGGTACTGTGCCAGTGTATTTTGTTTCTGATTTAGTCATAGCTCTCTATTCATTCACACATCTCTGCCCTTTCCTCATGCCACAGGGGCTGCATTGGTGCCTGCACTTGCTTTCTGGGGCTTCAATGGAATCCTTCTGGTGGCTGATATAACAGGAAAGCCAACTTTCATTACTCGCTATCGCATTCAGCTGGGCAAGAATGATCCTGTAAGTACTTCTCACTCTGCCTTTTCTGCTGGCTAAACACTTCCTGCAGTCTCTTAGGCCAGGAATGGGGAGAAGAACCTGTTCTGCTTTTCTCTTGCAACCAGGTAGGATTGCAGGAGGATCAAGCCAAGTCTTGTATACCCAATGCAGGGAGGAAGGCAGATGCTGTAATGAGGCTACTGATCAGATCTGCATTGACTGCTTGTTAAAGAGCTGATCCCAAAACTAACTGCCTACAAATCTTAAAGCTTTTCATCCTTTCAACTAAAACTGCATCGCTTCTTTCTTAGCCTCAAGTCCTGACTTCTCTTTTGCAGGTGGACACAAAGAAACTGATGAAAGCCATCTACACAGTGCTGGGTAATCAGTTCTTTGTCTCCTTTCCCATGCTTGTGCCCATGTTCTACGTCATGCAATCGTGGGGCAACACCTTCAGCGAGGAATTACCAACCTTTCAGTGGTTTCTTGTGGAGCTAAGCATTTTTACTGTAGTAGAGGAAATTCTCTTCTATTATACACACAGGTGAGCTGAGCACAGGAACAGGACTCTTGATTTTCCTCCATGCCTTTAAGCTTATATTCATATCCTACAACAGCAAAAATCCTCATCCCTCTGTTCCACCAATCTTGTATTTATATGGGAAATCTTACAGGTCCTGAAATCCACCCTCACAACATGAGGCCTTGGTGCTGCCAGCAACTGTAGTAAACAAAAATGTGTAGAATTTTAAAGGTCAACAGCTTAAAAGCTAAGGAAGAAACAAAAGTGGAAGTTTTGCACAGAAGCTGTAACCTAGCATTCTTTGAGAAGAACAAGACTGACTGTGCTGAAAGAAAGTATCTCAGGGGTCAGTGACTGATCTCCATTGCCTTGTACAGCACCTACAAATCAGGGCCTGGTTCCCAGCACCGCAGGATTTCCAAGCACTGACACCAACATTAGAGGACAGAACTAAAGCACGGAAGACAAAAACCTGTGCAAAAGCAAGCACAGTACTTTCAGAAATATGTAGGTTTCCCTGTAGGACAAATGCACCCAAAAAAAAGTAAATGCCATTTTTCAAAGGACCCACAGAAGTGAAAATTGTGATTCTTTGACAGTTTCCAGTAGAAAAAGTCATAACAGTGAAAATATAAAGTGAGTCTTCCCCTAAGTAGTACTCTCAGATTTGAGTAAATAAGTAATTCAAGGACTTTGATTTATGGGATTTATCTGGACTGCATTTAACATCAGCCAGGGGACACATTAACTGAATAAGGGCTCAATACAAAGAGCGAAGGAAGCAAGGAATCCTATACTCTCACTGCCAGCTGCTCTGAAATCTTTATGTTAGAGGAGACACAAGCAAGTCCCCTGCAGAAATTCTGTGTTCTGTTATGCTTTTTTTGCAGAGCTCAAAACCTGCCTTTCTCTGTTTGCTCTACCTAGGCTTGTTCACCACCCAGTCCTGTATAAGTACATTCACAAGAAGCACCATGAGTGGACAGCTCCCATCGGTGTGGTCTCCATTTATGCTCACCCAATAGAACACATAGTAAGTGGATTCTCCCACGGTCACCCTCCAGTTGCTGTGTGGAGTGTGATTTCCATGGGATGAGGTGGAATGGTAAGAGAAGAGAAGCAAATGCACCCTTAGAGGCTTCTTCCTTAGGAAGAGGAAGCTGAGCTGCACTGCCAAGAGGCTTGGCTCTAGGAGGGTTGCAGTAAGTGTTTATACTGGACTCCAGTAGCTTTAAGAGCACAGATCCAAGAGCCTCCAAGAGATAAGGAACTGACTGGACAGGGCTTCCATGAGCCCAGAGAGGCCTGGGAGCACAGTGTTTTCGGCAAGAGATCTGACACACAGTCTGAGTAATTGTGTGGACTCAGAATCCCATCAGGATTTTCATGCTGGTGGCTGGGATCAGTGTTTGCAAGGAGTGTATCCCAACACTCCTCCAGCTGAGACTTCTCAGGAAAACACATCCCACCTTCAAAAGATTCCACTTACAAATTCAATCTCCTGTTACCAATAGTCCTAGGCTGCATCACCAGCTCTGAGTGTTCTCTTCAAGCTGACAGTCTTTGGGCAGCACAATGACTGAGGAGCGCAGCTGAGCAGTGCTGGTGCAGGCAGCTGGGCTGGGGCAGCCAGAGCCATTTGTGCCACTGGCAGGACACAGTAAAGTGATGCAGCTGGGTTTTTCACATTGCTGCCTATGTCTGCAGGCCACCCCTTTTCACAGCAAGGTTTCCCTTGTGGCTTTAGCATTACTCCAAGGTGAAGCTGAAATTCACACCTCAGACTCCAAGGTGATTTACTGGATTCATGCTCTCCTCACACCCCCGGTTTGGTGTTTTGTCTAACTTCTACTGCAGGCTCAGGGAGCTTGGGCTGTGGCAATGATTTGCAGTTAGTAGAACTCTCTTATCTCTATTATTACTTTTTGGATTATTATGTAACTTTAATAATGTGTTTGCAGAGGGATTTTCCCTTTACACTGCACAAAACTAGTGTGATGGATCACCAGGTAACACAACTCAGCTCTTAGAAGAGAGTCTGCTTGTGGTGGACCCATTAATGAGGTAGTTTCTTCTCATTTCTAGGTCTCCAACACTCTGCCTGTCATGACTGGCCCAATGATCATGGGATCTCATATTGTTTCAATCGCAGCATGGTTCTCCCTTGCACTGGTAACAACAAGCATTTCTCACTGTGGCTACCACCTGCCCTTCCTGCCATCTCCAGAGTTCCATGACTTCCACCACCTCAAGTATGTCTGGGCACTGCTTAGCTTCCCACTCTCCTTCCTCGCCTGCCTGTGCCCTGGCACCACTGACAAGAAAAGCTCCTTTCTGAGGGTCAAGTGGGGCTGCCCAAGTCACGCAGCAGCAGAGCAGCTCTCCTGAGAGCAGGCTGAGTGCTGCCAGTTCTTAGAGCAGTTAAATAGAGGTCTAGATTTCAAGGGATTCCAGCCCTGTTAAGGACAGTTCTCTAAAAGGCACTTCCTGGAAGTTTAGAAGACACTGCTTGTGACCTAAAGACAGAGCAAGGGCAAGTCACACAGGTGAAATCAGCAAGTCTGCTTGTCTGCCTGTCTCCCTAGGAGAGACTATCCCAACTGGGATTAATAACACTGATCAGATTACACTTTGCCCAGACAATCACCACTAACCCTTTCTGACCAGAGATTCTCAGCCTGCTGTGCTGAAGAGAGAGAGCAGTTGCAGCAGTGTTCAAGGATACATACCTGAGCCCCATCTCCCTGTGGGCACTACATTCAGACATACTCTCCAGAAAAGTCTGCCCCTCCTGCAGAACCAGCCCAGGGGACAGTTCAGTCACCACATGCCAGGACACAGATTGCTGCAGAGCTGAGACACTTGGGGTGTGTCAGCTGGAAGCACATCTGCTCCATATCCCAGGACAGCCAGGTCTTGAGAGCACATGAGCATGGTAACATGGGTGTCTAGTGCTTCCACAGCTCTGAGCTGCCCAGGAGAAACACAGCTGCTGCTCAGTGCCACTTCTGGGCAATGATGGCACCAGAGAGAAAATGCACAAGGTTCACCCAGGCTTCGACAGGAGCTGCCCGGGAGACTGTTGCAAGGGCAGAAATCACATGGACAGATTATCAGAGCTCAGAAAGGAATGGAAAGAAGGGCAAGGTAACCTCAGTAACTTCCAGTGATATTTATCTCTGTTTGGTTCCCAGGTTCAACCAGTGCTATGGAGTGCTGGGAGTGCTGGATTTTCTGCACGGCACGGACAGAGTGTTCAGACAAACCAAAGCCTTCGAGAGACACAAGGTCCTGCTTGGCTTCACACCACTCTCTGAAAGCATCCCCGAACCACCCAAGAAAGCTGAGTGAATCAGCCCAGCAGCTCTTGCCCAGCCTGGTGATGAGCAGAGTGAGAGACAGTGATTTATGCCAAATAGTATTTTAATTGGGAAACAATTTCTTGTCCACACATAACAAAACATGAAGCTGAAGTTAAATATGCTGCTTGAAATGACTGCACTTTTGCTGCCATTATTTTCTACCTAAGACACACACAAAAAATCCTGCTCTAGAAATCTGTTTTAAAACAAAATTTAATGGTTTGATTTTCTGTTACTTGCGCTGTCCCTTGGTTCCAGCTGCCTATGTATGAGTCAGGTGGTGTCTGGGCCACATGGCCCAGGGTTCTCCTTATTGAGGTTTTAGCACCAGACTCCCCAGGTGATGATTTGGCCTCTCTTATCAGCATTCACTGTGTAGAAACATCAAAGTCACTCCATCCACACGTGATACAATTAAAACCAATTTTTGTGACTCACACAAATACAGGATGCAACCCCATAGACAATCACAGGGGCCACAGCTTTAGAAACACTCCCCTGCACATGCAACAAGGGCCTGACTTCCCATGAGCAGTTGTTATGCCCAGCTCTACCCTTGGAACCAAAGCCACTTCACCTGCTCCTCTCCCGTCCCTACAGCTGCACCAGGATGAACTCGCCCAAGCCACCCACCCACAGCTCCCTGGGGAGGCCAAGTCAGCAAAACAGAAAACTCAGGCAACACTGTCTTTTGAAGTTTTTATTTTTATACATTTTTTTGTATTAAAAAGGAAAAAGCATAATTACCACAAATTACAAAGGACTAAAGCATTACTAGAATAATGAATCACATCAGCCTAGAAAGCAGATACTCTGAATAATATTAATGTTATAATACAAGCTCTCATTCAAGTATTTTACATTTTTCTCTTTTCCTTTTATACGTGATGATGATCCTAGCACATGGGTCAAAGATTATGTACTATCGACAGAGATGGATCATGTACAGCGGGCCGTATTAACAAGGTTTTCCTCTCAAGTGATACATGGTCTGTGATGAGTCATTTTAAGTTTGTCTCTACTATAAATGCAGCTGAAGAAGGTTGCACACACTCTCTAGTTTTGGGAAACAGAAGGCTGAGGTTGGACACACAGGGTTTGAGAAGGGCCAGCACATCAAACCATCACCCCTTTAGCTCCAGGCAAGCGAGCAGAAGGCTGCACTCGCTGGGATACAGCTCAGTGGGTGTTTCTGAGCCACAGATCCAAAGGTTTCCAACCCCAAATTGGACCAGGACAGGCTGGGGGGAAAGACAGGGAGCAGGGCTGCACCAGGGATGCTTGAGGGACCAAGTGGTGCCAAGCACCCCCTCCCACAAGGGGCACCACAGGCACAACCCACCCTGGTGCAGGGCTGACACCTGGGGAGAGAGCAGGGGGACCCCAGCAAGCTCCACAGGGGCCAGCTGGCACCCAGGGCACTCCCCACTCCTCTGGAGCTTCCCACCAAGGGGATGTGCTTGTCACAGATACATCGGTCCTATGTTCAAGTGTCTGCAGAAAGTGAAACTGTAAACTACTCCTGGAAATGCTGCCCTCCAGCCACCCACTCCACACCACCGAGATGAACATTTGCTTAGGAAAAAAGAAAAAAAAAAAGAAAGAAATTCTTTTATCTGTTACCTGAATTGGAAACTTTAAAAAAAGTCAGTGAGGCATTTAACATCAAGTGTAGCAACCCTCTCAAGAAGAGCCCAGCATCCATTTCAAACAGTGACAAGTGACAAAACCAGCCTCAGAGGAGACAGGAGACAATAAGCATTGCAAACACAGCTTGCTACATTTACAGTTTTCCTTTTTTTTTTTCCTTTTGATAAAGTAACTGGAAAGGCATTAACAGCTAGAAGGCCCCCTCTGCACTGCCATGTGGAACGTGGCAGGACACTGAGGTTAAACACTTCAGTTTGTTACAGTACAACAACCAGTCCCGAGCAGGTGCCGAAACTCGAGGGACCCCAGGGCTACAGTGAGAAGGCGCCATCAGGGGTGCCAGGGGGGCAGCAGAAGAGAGATGGACAGGCAAAAACAGAGCAGCATCATTACTTTTTTTAGGGTTTTTTTTTTTTTTTCCCAAATGAGCATGGCAAAGCAACAAAGCCTCCTCAGAAACACACCTCCTACCTCCACTCTGACCCGACACCACAGCTCTGTACCTGTTGCAGCCACCTGCATTCCAAAGACAAGTTAACCTCGGCAAAGAGCCCTAAGCTCCAGCAGCTTGAAGGACCTGCTGAAAGGAGGGGCAGGATAGGGAATGGTCCCCCAACTCAGCCTCCCTCAGGCTTTCAAAAGCAGCTGGGGCTCCCCCCAGGCTGTGCCAGTGGCTGGATGCCAGCACCACGCAGCCCTCACGGGCTGTGGGATGATCAGCGCTCACAGGAGCACATGTGCAACCACTCAGTCCTCTGAAATTAAGAGAAGTACAACAGACGGTGGAGGTGAAGCAGCCAAACTAAAAGCAAGGCCTAGCTCCCTCCTCTATAGAAGGGCAAGAGCTTCCTCAAATGCAAACCCCCTCTGGACAGCTGTCCCTTCATCCAGTGCGGACATGAGCCGCCTGTGCCGCCTCCTGTGTGCAGTGGCAGCCTTGCTGACCCAGCCAGGCATGGACCATGCACCCGGAGAGCTCCCTGCCCTCTGCCAGCACCCACCCCGGCACGGAGCGGGAGGGAACGGCTCTGTGTTCCCTTCCCTGGGGGAAGACACGTGTGAGCAAGCAGCAGCTGCCTCAGGCTGTCATGTCCATCTTTGATCTGTCCTGCCCACTGCTGTCCCAAGGACAGCAAAACAAGGCACACGGTCCACAAACCTGGAGGGCACTGGGACCGCTGGGATTGCTCTTCTGACCCACCTTCCCCTGGGTGCACACACTCATGTGACAAACCACTGACATGGCAGAGGGGGAAGGGAAAACACTTCCATGCCAAGACTAGAGCCTCAGGATCAGAAATTAAAAATTATTCAAAATCAATTAATATTTTGAGAAATTCTCTGGGAAATGTCCTACCTCTTCTACCACCCAAGCAATTCCACAGTCTGCGCCACAAGCAACAACTCCATAGCAGCAGCTCACCCCTCCCCAATTCCTATTAATTTGTTGCTAAAATGCAGACAGTTGGCTCCAAGAGAGAACACACGCCGACGAAATGAGCACAGACACAGCAGCAAGGATCACCTGTGGCACATCCAGACCCACCTCCACTTGCAAACAACCAGCAACACATCTACAGTGTCCTTGATTGACTCTCCAGCCTCCTTCCCAAATCAGGGACAAACCCATCTGCATCTGTAACCTCAGAGATCTGACTCCAGCGCACAAGAGGGGAAATCCAGAGATAACAGTCACGGCCACAGCACTGTACAAGTGTCACTTTTGCCCATCTTGCCCAGTTCCCACCCCAGAACCCCAGAGCACTGCTGCCATAACAGAGCATCCATGGCCTCAGATGGGCTCACCTGCTGCAGTCAGGCCTGTGAGTGGTACCAGCTGCAGTGTGACATGGCAGAGGTGGACAGACCAGGGCAGGATAACACCACCAGGAAACAGCCAAGTGGCAGCTCCCCAGCCTCTCAAACCCAGCTGTGCTTTCCATTCTAGCAGCAGTTTATGAAGCCACTCTGCTCAGACCAGCCCACCTGCCCCCATCAAGGCAGCATCCTGTAAGCAGTGTCAGTTTGGGAAGTGATGACCTCAGCCAGGGCCCCACAAGCACCCCCAGCCACTGCTGATGGACAGCTTGGCTCTGCTCCCCCTCTTGCTCCTGCTTTCAGTTCCTGGCTGCTCTCACCCACCCACTCTGCAGCCTCACAGGGACAGCCCTGGAGAGACGATGACTCCTCCCAGCCACGAGATGCAGCTCTGGATCACAGGGATCCCTTAGAACAACACTCTCCAGTACCAGCTTGCAACTTTGTAGAGAGGGCAACGCAATGAGGTGCACCTTTGAGTGGTGCAGCACGTGCCCACTCCACACTGCACATAGGAGCACAGCTCTGGAGCTCACAAGGATGGAGCCCTGGAACCAGAGCCAAGCCAGGGATCCCAGTGACCCAGCAGAAGGAACATGATGACAGCAAGGCAAGTGGGTCTGGCTGGAAAGGAACATGACTTTCCAGTGCTACCTCTGGAGCATCTCTACTGGTAGCACTGGACATCTCAGAGGTCTCATGTCTGACACACAGCCCTCGCAAATGATCCAGCTCAAAAACTGGGGAGGGTTTCCTGCCAAAGCCTACCTGGCGCTGGGTATAAGGATCAATCAAGTAAATGCCACAGCAGCTCTGCAGTCACCCCCTGCCTCAGCCAAGTAAGGAGCTACACGGTGTCATCTCAGCCCTTGGAAATGCATAGGGACTGTGCCCTGAGTGGGAGGCTCCAGGCAGCTACCTGCCACAACAGAACACACAGAGAAACCCAGGCGAGAGCCCTCCTGTGCCAGGCAGGTCTCCTGCCTGCCCTGCACAACCCCACCAGCAGCCCTGAGCCAGTGACTGCTGTGGGGCAGGTTTCCCAGGGCTGCCTCACTCCCTGTCAGGGTACAGCAAAAGCAGCCCTCGCTCACAGCCAGGACCAGTCCCCCCAGCTGCTGTGCCAATCTCCCTGCTCACCCCCCAACCACGCTGGAAGCACAGACAGGAGCAGACCACCTCCCGCCCAGGGAGGGCTGGGGGGCGAGCAAGGCCATGACAGAACAGTCGCTGTCGTGGGGGCAAGGCTGCCATGGTACAAACACAGCGGAGCGGCTGCGACTGCTGCGTGAGCACGAGTCTTGGATGTGGCTGTCCTCAGCACCTTCTCCAGGAGACTCAGGCCTGGCAGGGAGGCTCCGTGCCGGGGGAGGCATCCGAGCGAGCTGCGGGGTCGGAGGAAAGGCCGCAGGGAAGATCAGCTCGGCAGCAATGCCGTGAGGAGTCTCTGGGCCTGGGGGGAGCCAAGAGCCCAGTGCACCCCGGGGTGCAGGAAGCCAATGAGCCTCCCCGGTCCAGCTCCACCATAAGGCAACTTTTTTTTTTGTGTGTTTTTGGGGTTTTTTGTTTGTTTTTTTTTCTTTTTTTTCTTCAATAATATTTCCAAGGAAGAAAGCAAAGGGAGATGTGTCTTTTTAAAGAGTTTTTCTGTTGTTGTTTTAGAGGGGTTTGTGGGGGTTTTTTTTTTTGTTGTCATTTTTTCCAAGGGAAAAGGAAGAGAAAAGCTCCTTCGGCAAAGTCCTGTCTTTGCACGCGATGGGCATTCCTGGGGCAGCGGATGCACCGTCCAACGCAGGCTCGAGTCCGGGTGCCTGCCAGCCTCCCAACCAGCCATCCTCGCGGGAAGGAGTCAGAACAAGCCTATCCTTGGCAAAGGTCCTTTGGTTGACTTCCAAATTGTCCGTGACGGAAGGGAGAGGTGGACAGAGGGAGAGCCAGACCCTCGGGAAGGTGAAGACGTCGGGGAGAAGGGAGCGGGAGAACGAACAGGGCGATGCTCCTGTCGCGGAGGTCGGTGTCGCAGAGGCACCGCCGTACGTGGAATGGGAGGCGCCAGCCGGGTCATGGAGATCAGAGGCTCCGCAGCATCGTCACACGCTGTGGCTTCGGTCCCCCACTGGGGAACCTCGCTCCTCCGAGCTTCCTGAGCGGCTGCCCCACGATCCGAGGGGGGACACAGAGGGGACTCGTTGGGGCCACACAGAGCACACTTGTTTTGGTAAATCCAGACGAACTTCTAGCAATAATTTAAAACTTGATATATATATATAATAATAAAAAAATCTCCCCTTTCCAACCCAGCCAGAACACATTTTTTTGAAGAGACACTAAGACATGAGTGTGTGCACAGGAGGAGAGGGAAGGAAAAGGGTGGATCTGCTGGGAGCGGGTCTGGCTCTGGTCAGGGTAGTAATAGCAAAATGGTGTTTTGGATGCAGATCGTCTTTGCTTTCCAGCCACAAGAAAAGAAAATCGTGTGCGTTGAAGTTTCTCCCAAGCAGCCTATTCCTGGGAACCCACCTTCCAGCTCCCTTCCTGCCCCACCCCCTCATGTCTGCCCTTCTCCGAGCCATTCCCCACCAACCCACCCCACCCCCCGGCAGGAAGCAGATGCTGCAGCCTCTCTACTTCCCCACTGTCTGCGACTCTGCAGCTGATGGGGCAGGGGATTGCTGGCTCAGGTTTTTGGCATCCTCTTGTGCAGGCTGGCTGGGTGAGGCGTGGGCTTGGCTGGATGGGCACTGGCTGACCGTTTTGCTGGAAGACTGGGATGGGTAGCGCTTCCTGCCATCTCCCCCTGACGTCGTAGGGTATCTCTTGTGTCCACCTTCCTCCCCCATGGGTGGCTGGAAGAGAAGCACCCCAGTATCAGCAAAAGCCTCCTCCAAATGCAGGTGCCCTGCCCTGGGATCAGGAGATAGCCTTCCTGCAAGCCTCCAACTTCTCTCCCTGGCCCACAAGGAACATACACCACTCACCCCAAACATCAGCTGCCCTTCGGTCTAAATTTCCTGCTGCCAGACTTAACAGAAAGACTGACTGACTTCCAAACTGACCACGATGGTGACAACTTCCTCATAGTCACCTGCTTCCCACAGGGACACAGTCCAGAAGCTTAGGAGCCAAAGCTCCACACAATGCTGGCTCTACTCAAACCATCAATGCTCCCTTTCCTCACCTCATCAGGGAGAACAGGCTCACCCAGCTCCCTTATCCCAGGCTGAGTGGATTTGCCATATTCCAACCCCACAGTTTGTTCCCAGCCTCACTGCAATGACTGGGAGTGACAGTAGGTGTCACTGCCCCCCCTCCTGCCACCACTTGGGGACCCCCAAAATCCTCCATCCTCAGAGGGCTGTGTGCAGGGCCCATCAGTGTGGGGCAGGAATTCTGCCTACTCACATCTACTCGAAAGTCCTCGAGGCGCTTGAACTTGCTGAGGTATTCTTGCAGTTTGCTGTTAATGTCCAGATTTTTGGCTTTGGAATATTTTAAGAAGGCCCAGAACTTTTCCAGCCCATAGAGCTGCCCTGGAGGGAAAAAAAAAAAAAACCAATCTAGATGTCAGCAGAATGAAAAACAAACAAGGCACCTTTCCTCCAGGCCTCCCCACAAACCCTGCTGTCCTGCTGGTGGGCACAGCCTAGGCAAGATGGAAAACCTGGAGGGAAGCAATCTACATCAGTCCTGGGCAGCCCCCTTGACTTGGGATGTCCCCAGGCTCAGCTGACAAGGCTCAAGCCACTGCAGAACCTTGAGAAATCCTACAGGAAATGGTACCTCCAGAGGAATGCTCTGGGAGACCTGCAGCCTCCCACTGCTCTCCTCCAACCCCCAGTCATCTTTGGGATGGTGAGCACCTACTCAACCCTCTCCTGAGAAACAAGCAACAGGACATCCCAGTCCCCAACGCACAGCACTATGTGGCTTCCCCAAAATGAGGAGAAGAGGCTCAGGAGCACCATGCAGCTGAGCGACATCACTGCAAATCCCAGGGAGGCCAAAGGAGGCACCTACCAGCTTCATAATCCTTGATGGTCTCTTCTTGGAAGTCCTTAAATATGTCTGGCCGGAATTTCTTCTCCAGCCCATAGCTGTAGTATCTGAAAAGGCACTCCAGACCGTACCTGGGAAGGGAGCAGCACGTGGGGCTCAGACACTGGTGCACACAACACAGGGCAGCAGCAGCTGACTGAGGGCAACCCCAGACCCACCTCCAAGCAAGGCAGGGGCACTGCCTTAACTTGCTGTCAGCATTGTAAAAGGCCAAACCCTTAGAAAAGGCTACTCCATCACTCCTCTCTCACCTGTATCCCTCCTTCCCATCCTCCACAGCCAGTTGCTTGAACTCCTCATACATTTTCTTGTTGAAGTGATCTCGGAGGAAGAAGGACCAGAACCGGAAAAGCGTGTTCATCTCCTGGGACTGACCAATGCCCAGTCGTTTCCGCTCTGTTTGGGGAACAGGGGATCATTACAAGGCCAGTCCTCTCTCCCAGTCAGGGGCTCATGTGCAGGAGGGCCCTGTGATGACACCCAGCCCCAGCACTGGACACCTTGAGTACAGCCCATGCTTCCCACAAACCATGGGGACACAGTAGCTGCCACCAGGGCAGTCCTGCAGGACCCTGCTTGTGCCCCTCCTTGCCACGCTCCTGTCCCCAGCACAGCAGAGCATGGACACCCTGTCCCACCCTTCGGGGCAGGGTCCCTACCGTTAAGGCAGCGCCGCCGGTACTTGTGGTAGACGTGTTGTGTGAAGCCGTTCTCCTTGAGCAGCTCATGTGAAGGATGCTGGAACTTGGGTAGGGACTGTGGCGTGCAGCCGTAGCTCCCAACAGCTGGGGTTCCCTCCGAGGGGCTGGAGCTGAGCGTGAGAGACTCCTGTCAACACCCTTCCTTGGCAGCACCCAGCAGAGCAGGGTCACACTCCATCCCACCTGTCTGTTGGTCCCACCCATGCCCTGTCACTACCCTGGGTTTGGGACAAGAGCCACGGAGCAGCCTACTAGAAAGGGAACCAATGTTTCTAACCAAGACTCATCTTGCTACAGATTTTCCCCAAGCCTTTCCAGGAAGGACAAGTTTGATCCCTGTTCTTTCAGCAGTCACCTAACAGGAGACCCACCCTGCAAGACCAGATGCTGCTTTCCCCTTCCTTCCCAAACCCCCCCAATTCTGCCTCCTCCATGACCCTGCACGCCTGTCTCTGGTACCTGATGGAGGCAGTCCGGGGCCTGTGCTCCCGAGAGTCCATAACCCAGCCCACGTGGCACTCCATGGGAGGGTTCGAACTGTGCCTCGTCTTCCTCTTCCGCGGAGTCTGCAAGACACGGTGCATCACAGATGTGCTCCTTTCCTCCCTAGCCCCCAGCTGGGAGACCCCAGCTCCCGTCCCCCAGCCCAGCCGGGTCCCACCTTGGCATCTATCGTCCTGCCCTCTTTCACCACTGGGTAGAACCGGGGCGTCTGTGTCGGGTCCTTGAGCTGCGGCGTGCGCGGGGTGCGGGGGGTCCTGGCGTTGCGGTAGTTGGGCGATTCTGGGACAGTCGTGGGCAGCGAGCGGGCGATGGTGGAAGGCTCAGGGACTCCGAAGAGTTTGTTGGCTAAAGCGTCTGTAGGTACTGCAGGGAGAGACCCCCGCCCCACGTCAGGCTGGGATCTGGGCACCAGAGTGTCTCTACCACCTGGCAGACAGGAAGCAGCAGGGGCAGGGATGCAGGGACACATTCCCTCTCCCACACAAGCAGCTTCACATCCAGTTTGGCCAGAAAGCCCAAATCCTAGCAGGAGATGCAAAGACTGAGCCTCCCCACAAGGTATTTGCTCCCTAGTGGTTAACAGCAGCAACAAATCCCTGTCCCCAAGGACACAGCCCTGGTGTTACACAGGCAAACAAGGCCCAGCAGGCAGCTGCCTCCCAAGTACTCAGCGAGGGTCCAAGAGGAAAGCCAAATCCAGGGAACTACATCAGAGTCTGCCAGGGTTTCCTAACTCCACTGGGACACCCTTGTGCTTTTGAGCTCCTCTTCCAGAGCCCCAGAGCATTCAGCTGGAAAAGCATCATTAATCTGGGAAAGATCCAACTCAGAATATTCTGTGAATTCTGTCAACTAGAAAATCCACCATACCTGTGACCCCAGTTCCTTTTCCCCAGCTGCTACCCAGTCTCTGAGAACCTCCCAGCACGAAGAGCCTGGACAAATTTGGTCCTACCCATTCATGCCCCATCTCTTACCTTGCTGGAACCTGGGGGGACCAGGAGGGACTTCCTGGTTTGGATCCACAGGGGGCTCTGGGGTCAGGGTGTCAAACTGCTCCCTGCTGATCATATTCACCTTCTTGAAGTTCTCCACCTCTTGCTGCATTGGAGGAGGAAGATGGTGAAGAAACCACTCACCCCATAACAACCCTAGCTCTGCTCATGCAACAGCCACAACGCTGGGCCCTGAGTGCAGTCATGGGGCTGGGGTGCCCAGAGGGCACCTGCTGCACAGGGCCAGGAAGGGGAGAGGCAGCAGACAGAAAACTGGGCACTGGACAGGCCAGGTCTGAGCCACTGCTGCTCCCAAGCTTTCAGGGATCCCACAAGGCAGCTCCACTAACCAGCACCTTCTTTCAGGCTTTTACCACTCAGGTCAGAGCCAGTGCAGTAAAGCTCAACATGAGCTCAGTTACCCATTCTTGGCCAGAACCCCCCTGCCACCACCTTGCATCCCTAGAGCCCCCTCCCCACATCATCATAGCCATGCTGGCAGTGGGGCACAACATTCCCATGGATCTGAAGGACTCAAACCCAACACACACTGTGTCCCTGTCACCTGCTCTCCCCCACACCCTCAAATTCTGTCACCCCAGAGAGCAGCATTGCTTCAGCACTGAGTCAGGTACCAGACTTGGAAGCACTGAGCCCAGCTGGGAGCTCCAGTAAGTCATCCCACCTCACACCCATGATTTCTGTCATTGAATGAGTCTAGGCAGGTCCCCGAAAATGAGAGTCACAAAGTTGGGACCCAAACGCTTCACAACAGCAGATCAGCTTTCTATAAAAAGCTCATGTCTGTGCAAACTGACACCAAAACGGAGAAGAGCACAGGCCAAGAGCAGCCCAGCCACCTATGAATCTGTCCTCAACATGTGTACTCTCCAACAGACCGTGCCACAAAGCACAGGGCACTATGGGCGGCACAGAGACACCTGGTTCCCCTCACAGATCAGGCAGTGCCAGCCAAGATCCTGGCAGACAGCAGAACAATGGGCTTCATGTTCCAGGTCACCTCACCACTGGCACTTTGTTTACCTGGCTGCAGCCTCACATCTGGTTACAGCGCTGCATTTACCCCTGCTATGGCCGAGCACAATACTGGGAGCCAAGAATCCTAAACACTGCAAGAGGACTAATCCCAGCTTAGCTCTACCCCACAGGCAGGCTGTAACCTGCTACACTGCCCTTTTCACCCCAGCCCAGCAGCCACTGCTGCACACGAGGCTCCCCACAGCCCACACGGATCCCTCCCATCCTCAGACCAGCCGCTCTCACCTTGATCTGTGAATACTCTGGCTCGAACTGCTCTGTCCACAGGTCCTGCTCATAGTAGTACAGCCCATCGTTGATCACCTTGGCCAGCTCCGAGCTCATTTTAGCCCTGGAAGTGTGGTTGCCAGTCCGGTCCCCCCCGGGATGCCGGCGCATGTAGGGAGGGGTCTGTGTCACGATGAGGATCTTGTTCACATCGCGGTCGTCGATCTCGTAGTCCGAGTCCTCATCTGACCAGTCGGTGAAGGTGTTCTTGCGGCCATCCATCTGCTCCATCTCCTCATCGAAGAGGAAGTCGAGCTCCTCGGGTTCGTCTTGGTCCTTTTGCTTCTGCTGTTGTGGTGTCTTTGATTCCTCTGGTTTCTGCAGGTAGGGGGGCAAGGGTGACACGGGGTAAAGGCCACACAGGGACACGATCCAGCTCTTGTCCCTTGTTTCTTTACCCCAGCCAATCTGGGGAGAACTCCTCATTTACACCACTGAGGAACAGCTCCAAAGGGGCTCAGATGGAAACAGGAGACTGGGGCATCACTCCCAAGAGATCCTACTTGACCAAAGGCTGCCTATGTAGGCTCCAAGTCACCCCAACCACTGGGAGAGTCCCACTGCAACAGCTCCTAATCCCTTACCTTGGGCCTGGCTGGGGAAGGTCGGGGTCTCTTCTTCACTTCAATCCATGTCTCTGAATCCAGGTCTGGCAGACTTGTGGACAGGCCCTTGGGCATTGTCTTCAGGTTACTGACCTCCTCTGTTTTGGTTGGGACTGGGCTGGCAGGACGTGGGGAGCCTGGAGCAGACTCTGGAGCCAACAAGAGCCATAAGGTGCTTTAGAGGGAGGGAATGAACTCAGGGGGTGTGTGTAGTTACAAATTACCCAACCATTCTGGCAGCATGGCACAGCTTGCAGGGCAAACTGGCATCAGTGGCCAAGGCTAACCAGGTAGCACAGCGCCCAAAAGTGCTGGAGTGACAATCTCCAGTTAAGGCTGTGATGCCAGGGTTGGCCACAGAGCTTTGCAGGTGAGAGTTTCCCAGACACACAAAGCCCTAAACTAGGTGCTCTGCTGCTCTCCGGGAAACCTTCCCCAGAGAGTCTGGAGCCAGAACTTCTCCCGTCAAAACTCTTTCAACAACACCAACAAGATCCTTAACTTGGGCTCTCAGGCCCAGTCCCAGGCTCCTGCGAGCCCCCGTCGGATGGGGTGACACGAGCATGGGAAGACCATGAAGGACAGAGGATCTTTCTGCAGCCCTTGGTTGACAGCTCCACACCTGCTGCCCAATTTGTGGCCACTACCTCCTCAACCAGTAAAGGCAGGTTGGATTTGCAACTGTCCTCTGCTCTGCCCTGCCCCGCAGTTGTAGACTATTTCCAGGCACGTCAAGAGACCTTCACAGCACGACTGACCCTCTCTGAATCCCTTCAGTCTCACCAGAGGAAAAGCCACACTCAGTTCTAATTAAAGTACAAGAGCAAGCACAAAAGGCAGTCTCTCACACTACCACTCCACTGTTTGGAGGCAGCAGCATTCTGGGGATCAAACAACTGAGCCCGCACCAGCTCCCACCACCAAGGAGGAAGCCAATGGCAGAGCCCTGCCCTGGGGAGCACTCCTGACTCTCAGGGTCTCAGTTGTGCTGCAGTCCCAGCACTGCATCCCACACCTCCCTCCACACTGCCCCAGTGCTCACCGGTCTCTTTCTGGAAGCTCTGTCGGGGCACAAACTCGGGGCAATTGATGAACTGTGAGAAGTCTGTCTGTGTGTAATCTGCCATAGGAGGGCCAGGCAGAGCCCATTTCTCTGGCTGCTCTTTTCTCCTGATCTTCTCATCCACAATTTCCACCACCTTGCTGTCCTTCAGAGCCTGGAACCAAGCCAATACTTAGTTTAGGGCCTTGCTTTGGCACATTGAGGGCCTCAGCCCAAGCCATTCCTCCCTGGGAGGAGTAACAGGAGGCAGGAGAAAGTCAAGGACAAGGGAAGGCCCCATTTGCACCTGATCCACAGCAAACAGGCATCACACAGGGGTGGTGAGAAGCAGAACAGGAAGCAAAGGTCCCCCTTCCTTGCCCTCACCTTGATGATGAGGCTGATGTCCGTGGTCAGTGCCTGCACCCGGTGGAAGCTGGCGATCAGCGTGATGGGCAGGAAGCCATCCGAGTCCATCTTGCGGCGCAGGAAGAAGTCTCGCTCCAGGTTGTCCACGCTGAAGTAATATTCTCTGTGTAGACAACGTGTCAGTTGAGAAGAAGTTCAAAACCATCATCCTGTGGGCATGCCCAGAGAATAACCACACACACACACTGAGGGGAGCCCAGATGTGGCTGGTGCTGGAAGCAAAGCACAGTCAACACCTTGGCTCTATCCCATCCCGTGGGATTGACCGCACAGCCCCCACCACCCAACGCTCAGACAAGGAGAGGAGGTGGTGCTCACATCTGCCTCTTGATGTAGTCCTTGAGCAGCTCCTGGTCCACGCTGTAGAGCTCAGCACTGCTGATGTTGTCGAAGTAGTAGGTGATGTTGCTGGCATACTTCTGGGTGCGGGAGCCATCCGAGCCCTCGAATTTCCGGTACCCGTACTGGTAGTCAAAGTGCCCTGGGGAACACCAGGAAGGGTCACACACAGCTCCTGGGATCTCCCACACAGGCTGCACTGCCAGATGGGGCTGGACTCCTGCACAAATAGTTCCCTCTTCCTAAGGACTCCCTGGAAGCCTGCAGTGGGGCACCCACATCACTCATCCTCCTGCTCTCTGCCTTTGCCACAGAAGAGGCCAGGAACCCTCTTACCCAGGAGCAACTGGGCAGCCCAGCTGACACACACAAGCCCTGCACTTGCAGCTGCATCAGGGTTAGCACAGACACTGCTCAGTCAAGTGCCAGGGCACATGCTCATCCTTATCCAAGCCATGGCCCCTGTTTGGCTCTCGACACGGCATAATGCCTTCAGAGACTATCAACATGCTTCAACTCCTGCTCACAGAAGTACTGCAAGGTGCAGAAAACATGAAAAAGAGCTTGGCCTGAGTAGCAGAAAGACATCTGCTTTTATACAAATACTAGTAAGAATTATTTGCTTTGTTAAAAGCAGCTCAACTTACCAGCTGGAATACTGCCACAGTATTTCCCTATATCCCTGGAGTGCTCTGCCCTCTCCAGCCCACTTTAGAGCCCCAGGTGTCTCAAGCACACAGACACAGAGCTCTGCACACTGCAGTCACAAGAGCACAAACACACACACAGAGTGATCACCTCCTCTGCCACGGCCACGGCCCCTGCCCCGGCCACGGCCTCGGCCCCGGAAGGTTCCTCTCACAGCCCCTCCCTCGCTCTTCACGCTGGAGGTCTCGTCGTGGTCCTGCCAGCTGCGCTCGTGCTTGTTGTCAGGGTGCCAGCCTGCAGCACACGGGAAGGAGAGGCAGGAGGGGTGTTAGGGCACAACAGTACCTCCCTGGAGCAAGCCTGCCGCACCCGGCACCCTCTGAACACGGGGAAGTTGCCCCCTGGGCAGCAGGGCTTGCTCTGCCCCGTGGCCAGGCCAGGAGCGGTGCCCAGCCTGAGCCCCCACCTTTGAGCTCGCTGCGGTTGTTGGAGGGGTGCCTGTGCTGCTCGTTTTGCCGGTTGTTCCGAGAGGCCGTTTTGTCCCTAGGCACCTCTGACTTCATGTCTATCTGCAAAGGGACCCACTTGTGTTTGTTGCCTGCAAAAGGACAGGGTTTGGGTGTGACACAGGTTCACAGAGCATCTGCTTCCTCTCCCGCAGCCCCCTCTTGTCAAGCAGCCCCCACATGTGGAGGAGAGAAAGCAGCAGGGCCTTTTGGAAAGACCCTGCCCTCTGACACCCCTCCAGACCTTGCTGGATGGAGAAAGGCTCTGACCAGGATTCTGAGACATGGAGGGACATGATTCAGAACTTGCCTGTGGCAATTGTCACAGCACTTGTCCTTCCTCTGCCCTTTTCTGCCTGCCCAGGCTCAGGTCAGACTGAGCCCATGTGTCAACCATGGCTGATAGAACCCTCAGTGAGAGGCTGTTCTGTGCCACCAGGAGGGCAGGCTCCTGCCCTGCCCCTGTATGTGCCCTATTCCACCTGCTCCCAACAAAATGACACCTGAAACCTGCAAACCCCTTTCCCCACAGCTGTCCCTGAGCTGGGATCATGTCCTGCAGCAAGGCCTCCAGGGAAGGCAGAGGATGCTTCCATCTGCCTGGGGGTTGTGAAGGGGCAGACAAGCTGAGCCTGGGGGACTGTCCCCATCAGCTCTTGCCTTACCTTTCTTCTTCTGGGCTGACTTCTGGTTGTCATCGTCACCATTCTTCTCTTCCCCAGACTCATCAGATTTGGTTTTCAGGCTCTCTTTGCCGTCACTGCCATCCCCCTTTTCCTGCTCTTTCATGTCTTTCTTGACAGGCAGCTTCCGAAGGGATGGTGCTTTGTGCGGCTGCTGGGGACACACCAGTGCAGGAAAGGTGTGAGAGGTGAGAGAAGCGAGGAGCTGGAGGCAGACCCCAGCTGCCCCAGCAGGAACAGGAAGACCTTGCCCTAGGCTGGGTGTACCCCTGGTCTGTATGTCCCAGAGCTGTCCTGCTCCTACAGAAGGGCTCACAGCTGAGCCAAGGGCCTCTACAGATGCTGGAAGTGCTTGAGCTGAGACACCAAGATGAGCTGACAGGAAGACATGCTCATGGATGGGGCTGTCCTGTAAGGGACCAAAATGCCCCAGTGGCAAAAGGGTGAGTGACCACCTTGCCCTTACAGACAGCCAGGAGCTGGCAGAGCAGCATCCAAAAATAGAAAGGTTTCAACAACCCTCCTCAGCAGGAAGGGCCAAGCCCCCTGAGCACACCAGACCTCTCGTGCATTTTCAATTCCTCCTGTGGAACTCCTGACCTTGGCCCAGCCCCTTCCTGCACAGAGCAGCCCCAAGGAGAGCAGGTCTGGGAGCTGCCCTACCTGCTTCAGCCAGCCCAGAGTTTATACTGGGCTCCAGGTTCCCAGAATAGCACTCAGGGAGAGAGTCCACATGGGCAGCCCTAAAAGGAAATTCCCTGCACACTATTCCTGGCTGCCTCTGCACTGACGCTCAGCACCCCAAATGGCCTGGCTCAGCCAGTGCTTCCAGAGGGACTGGGAGGTCTGCAAGGGCCTTATCCTGCTCAGAGTAATGGTTCTGTGTTCTCACCTGGATGCTCTTGTGGGCTATTTCTCCAGGTGTTGGCCAATTCGTGGCATCACCGAAGTCGCCAACCTTGTACCAAAGAGAAAGGTCCTGTTAGTGCACAAAGCTCCAGGTGCTGTTCTCTGCAGCAGGGAAGAATCCTTTCCAGACACCAGTGTCCCACAAACAGCTGTTCCCAGGAGGCTGGAGGGGACACCCACACTGCACACACAGCCCCTCTCCCCACCCAAGCAGGGTCCCTGAACTAATCCCAAATAACTGCAGACAACTTTATGTCCATCTGACGTTGTAATGAGGCTGCCACCAGTCCTGCAAGCTCTCAGCCTCTCACCAAACACTCTGCCCCAGCCAGCAGCAGTCAGCAGCAAGTTGCTCAGGGTAATTCACTCAGTCACAGGCACCATCCCTTGAACGGGGAAAGCACTCAGCTTCCAGCATTCTAAATCCACCTGAAGCAACTACACCCGACTGAAGAAGCTCTTCCCACCTAGTGGCAGTCACAGCCAGGCAGAGCCCCACCGAAGTGCCCAGCTACAACCACCATGTGCTGCCAACAAAGCAAGGGGATGGTCTTGTAGTGGGTGAGAAAATTCAAGCAGGTGTTGAGGACTCCCTCATTCCAGTCACCCCACGGTCACGCAGGGGAACACCAACTACTTCTCTGCAGAATAAATGACCTGGTCACTACTATTATTTCTACCTCTTTCAGGTTTCAGAGGACCTGCACACAGAGAAAAGAAGCCAAACAGCTGCCCAGGTACCAATTAATCATGGCTGAGGACTGAGTTTATCTGGGCACAGAAACTCTTTCTTGCCCTTGTGGGATTGTTATTTCCAAATTAATTTGGAGTCAAATTAATTTTTTATCCCTCAGGAGATCACATCTTTTCATGCAGGTGCCATGCTCCTCTGCCCAGGAGGCAAGTTTCCTGGGAAAACCAATTCTAGTGCAGGGCCATGCCTGTTCAACAGAGAGGAGCACCTTTCATCCCCAGGGCCCTCCTCTCTCCAAAAAGGAACAGAGAAGGAAGTCCTATGAAGCTGCAGATACATCTCCACTGGCTGCTGGGAGCCAACACCAACAGCCCCTGGCCCAAGCTGTGCCCCAGAAGGAACTGTCCCTCCATCACCACTGACTCCCTGGAACAAATTGCCCTGGTTTTTCCAGCAGAGTAGCTTTGTCTGACAACAATTCCCCTGGCTCCGTGTGTGCCAGCGAGGAACAGAGTGCACAGGGAAGGACAGAGCTGCGGACACACCACTGTCACCACCCTGTCCTCACTGCAAAGCTGGGTACGGGCTGAGCCCACGAGGAATTTGGGGTGTCCTCGCAGTGGTGGGAGAGCTTTCCCACATCCAGAACTCCTCCAAGTGCCTCCCTGTTAGAGGGGAGGTGAGAAGGTCTCCCCTGACCTAGCTGGGCAGAAAACCAGACAAAGCAGCATGTAAGACCCCTACACTGCTGAAGATGAGATAAGAGAACAAGACCAGCACATCAGCCCCTCCACAACCAAGCTTGTGAAGGAAGAGCTCTCCAGACCCTCGAGAGGCTCATGCAGCACTGACCACTGCACCAAAAACAGGGTGCCAGCGAGAGGAGAGCAGGCACGGCCTTACCTTGCTTCCCTTTCTCTGTCTTGGGTTGGCAGCCCTCACCACTTTCGCTGGAGTTGTAAGTTCTGCAAGAGAAGGACAACAGAAGTGTTAAAACACAGCTGAGGCCTGTGGGTGGGAATGTTGGCTCTGGAGAGAAGTGGGTAGGAAGCAAAGCAGCTCCCCCTTCAGCAAAGGAGGGCTAAGAGGAAAAGGTGAACAGAAAACACAGCTAGCTCCTGACCTGAGTCTCAGAACGACCCCATTAAGATCAGAAAACTCCTGACCAATCCAGGTGGCCCAGAGATTGACTTTTAACCCCATTCTGCTGCAGAAAGGCACTCCCCACCTTAGCTCTGCTCTCCCCTATTGGCCTTGCCAGCCAGGGAAAGGGGGGGGAGGCAAGGAGCTCAGCTCATTCTGCAAAGCACCCACAGAAGAGCAAAGCAAACATGCCCTTGAAGAGCCGAGACCCATCATGGCACCATGAGGCCAGTGCTGCCCAGGGAGCAGAGCAGGGCTCTGACAGGGATGCAAAAGTCTCTGGCTGCTGAATCCTGGTTTGAACACGGGCATCCCAGCAGGGACTGCGAGTTCACGAGAGGAAATGTACAGAGAGAATGAGCCAGATACATCAAGTGCCTAAATCCTGCTACAGCTGAAAGTATTTAGGCACTGAAGCACCTCTGGGGTGCTTTAACACATTGGAGTGAGACTGTTGGGGTTCACACCACCATAGATCTCACAGCAAGTCAAGATCTCAACCTCACCATGGCCCATCTTGGCTCCTGCTCACACACCACCTCCTTACAAGCAGAAATAGGAATTAAATTTGCTTTCTCCCTCAGGTTTGGCTGCGAGGTCTCTGGATCAGGCTCACACAGGGCACACAGAGTCCGAGCAACACAGCAGCATGACTGCCCAACACAAACCAGCCCCACAAGGACCATGGCACAGGTCTCCTCCAAGACCCTGGTGCTCCATGGGGGGAGGAGAGCCCGCTGGGCCCTGCCCTGAGGGGCAGCCCGTGCCAGGTACAAGGCTCCTACAACGAGGATTTCTGCTGACTCACTGGCTTTGTTTAGAAGAAAAGCAGCCCTGACTGGGGTAGGGTGAGGGTGGGAGGATCGGCAGAGGCTATCTGGGGATGCCCCGGGAAACACCCCGAGTAGCCTACTCAGCTCTGCTCAAAGCTGCCTTTGATCTCCTTTGCAAGGCTGGACAACTTTGCCTGGATGATCAAAACCGGTCTCCTTCTGAGCCTCAAAACCAGTGAATCATCCTGGCCTTGCTCAGAGCTGGAGGCTTTGAAGTGTCAATAAGGCAGTGTCAGACACAGCAGGACAGAACCATGTGCACTCCCCTTCCTCAATTCCTTCCTCTACAGCTCCTACATAGGGATTTTAATTCCAGAAGAGTCCAAGTCCCAGCTGGGTCCCTGAATCCTCCCATTTCTCCCCAGGACCTCCCTAACCCACCTGCAGTGCCTCCCTTCATGAGGGGCAGCAGTCCCACGTGTCCCTCATTGATTCCATGTGCACTTCATTGAGAATCCTGGCTCCACAGCACAAAGCTTGCCACAAGCCATTTAAACTTCCCTGCTAGTGTAGGAAGAGCCAGCGCTTTCAAACCAGCCCCCAAAATCCTCCACTCAATGCCCACAGATGTCACCAACTAAATATAGCTTCAAAAGGCACCAGGAGCTACAGCACAAACCCACAGCCAACCTGGTTTTCCATCGATACAGAGCACCCCTGCCTGCTCCAACAGCACTGACGGGACTGGCACAGCCTCATCAAGCTCCAGGCTCTGGGGCTGGGGGACAGCAGGGCTCCCTCTCTCTCTGCAAGGATGCCATCCAGGCTCCTGCTCCTGCTCCCACCACAGCACAGCCCCAGCGCTCACAGCAACGGCATCCAGCCCTTTCCTCCAGCTCCTTCAGCTCAGGAGCCCTCAAGGCCATAGATGTTCTTGTGCTTTTTTTTGGGAACCAGTCAAGGAGAGGGGCCCTCACAAGCACGTGTGAAAGAGGATGCAGGAGCACAGGCTGCAGGGGCGGTGCCGCAGACTCAATCATCTCTGCGGGGGAGGGAGGAGATTGTTTGAAACAAGTTCTGCCGCTTTCCTTATCTCCAAGATATGAACAGGGATCCCTTATCTCGCTGAGGTGCTGAGAAGACTAATTAGCATTTGCAGAGGGCTGCGGAAGACAAAACACAAAGCAAAGGGCTGCAGCCTGGCAGCGAGGGAGGGAGGCTGTTCTGGGCTGGGGATTTGGGCAGCTCTGGCCAACACGGAGCTGGAGGGAGCCGAGATCCAGCAATTCATGATGGAGACCAAAGGAGGAGACCGAGAGGGTGTGACTGTGCTGATGGACACGTGGTCAGACACACCATCTGCTGAGCCAAGACCACAGCAAGCAGAGGCCATGCATGCCTGGCACCCTCCAGAGCAACAATCAAGTGCACCAGCAACACATCTGGTGGTCCTCAGCTGAAAAGACCCACTGCGGGAAAACCTCACTGCATCCACCTGAGAAGTGGAGAGCAAGTCAGTGCTGCACATCCCACACAGGAGCTCGGGACAAGCAGGGAGGGATACTGCCTTGGTTCATAGCCGAGCCTTTAAAAGCTGCTGACAGATGTCTCAGACCTCTGGGCGTCTTACAACCCTCCTTTTGCATCTGTTTGGTGGCAGTAAGTAATTTCAGTTGCACTAGCAGTGCCTGACCACCTCCCGAAAAACAGGGCCTCTCTGTGTGAGGGGACAGACAAAACAGCTGCAGCGGGAGCCAAGGCTTTAGTGGTGTGAGGCTGGCACAGGGACAGCGGGCAGGGAAGCAAGGAGCAGCTTTGCCTGCGGCCAGAGAGCAGATGCTGGCACAGCCAAGAACAGAAAAGCAGGTCTCGAGTTTTGATCTGCTGCCTGCAGCCAGAACCTGGTCGTTTGCCCAGCCGTGGGGTTGCCCAGCCACGAGGAGATTATTTCTTAGCAACCAAGGGGACAAGGCACAGGTGGGAGCACCCACGGCAGCCCCAATGCTGCTATCACAGCCAAACCCTTCCCGTGGTCATGCCACAGCCAAAGCACTCGTTGGCTTTGGACACTCGCTCCCCAACACACCTGACAAACACTAAGGGCAAAGCTGTGCAGACACCTCGTGCTTTCCTTCAGCCCACACCTGTCTGGGGCACAGAGCCCTCGAGGTGGGAGGCTCACAGGGGCATCCAGGTGAGCACACACCTCTTATCTGGAAGAAGTGCCCTTGCACAAGGACCAGACAGCCAGAGTGACAGCAGATGCACAGCTAAATGTCCCTCCACCCCAACAGGGACACATGACATAGGACCACTGAGCTCAGCCAAGGAGACATGTTTACTGCCTTATCTGGGAGAATGAAACCAAACACCCAGCAAGTCTGGTTTCCTGCCTTTTCTTGCATCCAATTGAATTTATAATGGAATTTTAGAGAAGGTAAATGAAGAGAGGGAATAAATCTGAAGTGCTGGGCAGAGACCTGGCATTACTGGAGAAATACCTGTACCTACAGCAAAAATGCTGTAATGCCTGCTCCAGGTGTGTACCACTCATGTGCATTGCAGACTCAGGGCTCAGAGAACTCCAGCAGCAGCTGGGACAGCCTCAAGGGGCAGCCCAGGCTCCCAGCAGGGATGCAGAGCCCTCAGCTTTGACACACTGTCCCTGACACAGCACCCCCTCCTTACCTAGCAGCCAGGTTGACAGAAAGGAGCCATCCTGCTCCCTGCTCCACAACCTGGCACCTACCAGAAACTGCTGATAAAGGTGGTTCCAAGCCAAGAGCCTGGACTTTGTGCTGAAGAGGCTGAAGCAGGAGCACATGCCCTGTGATCCAGGTCCTGACGGGGCTGGAAGAGCCAAACCAGAATCCCCAGTTTCCCCAGAGCCCTGGCAGGAGCTTGAGGGTGCTGTGTGGGACAGATGGTCACATGCCCAGTGGTCCACCAGGATCCACTTCACTATTCTGTCTCCAGACAATCCTCCCTCCTTCCCATGGGACACCCTTGGCACATGTAAAGACTGTAAGTCAAAACCAACACCTGGCAACATTCCTTCGAGGTTTTTCAGTGAGAAAGAGCAAGTGCAGTTTGGGCAAGGGCGAGCGGAGAAAAATGTCTAAAAATGTTTCTGCCTGGGATTAGCTCTTTTCCCTGGAGGGAGACAGCTCCTTCAGAATCATTCTGAGAGAGCAGGAGAGTGCCTCCTGGGGTACTGACACACAGGAAAGATGTGCTGAAACAGCACCAACCTGCAAAGAAATTCACTAAGACAGACCCAGCAGGCTGCCAGCCACAGCCAAGCCTGAAAGGACCCCACTGAGGCTACAACAATCCCCTTCCTGGCCTAAAAGAAGACCTAGGGAGCCAATGGAGAACAGCTCCAAAGGTACATCCCCACCCTGCCAACATGGGAAACTCAGGGCACCAACCCTGTCCTTGCTCCAGGCCTCAAGCAATCTCTCCCAGGGTGGCCTGACCTGTGCCCCACAGCAGCAGGGGCACACCATGGATTCAGAGACTCTCCTGTGGCACTGCTCACTGTCCACACACTGAGTGTAGGATGTGGAGTCTGAGCCTGACCAGGCCATCAGAGGACACAGCTGGTGAGCTCCATGTCCACCCACGGCACACAGAGATATTTTCAGGACCAGTCCTGCAGGCCAGATGTGACCTGCAAGCCAACAACAGTCCCCGCTCCCACCAGCAGCCCATCTCCTGCAGTGACAAAGCTCTTTTGAGTCCACCCCAAAGATGACTCCCTGAACTTACAGGCAGAGAAGCCGTCAGGGATGGGCAAACACTTTATGCCCCTTTTGTGGGTGCTGCACTTGTTTCTGCATCAGCAAGAAGCTGTGGTGGGCAACACGCCCTTGCTGTAAAGGTGCTGGGAAGCGACAGCAGATGGGAGGGGACCTCAGTCTCCCCAGGGAGCCATCTGGTAGCACCCCTGTGTGAAGAGAGGTGCAGACACCCCCAGACACCAATCATCAAATCCAGCTCTGCCCTGCCTCCCAAGGAGCTGCACCCAGCACAGCCTCAGCCATGTGCCAGAGCTAATGCCAGACTGAGATGGGAAACACTTGTCGCCGCAGCTCCACACACGAGCGGAAAAGCCTGGGATTTATAGCACTGACTGCCTGGCATGCTCACATTTTGCTGAAGGCATCACAAGGCACACAAAGCCAGAATGGTTCAGGACAGGCTCAGCCCACAGACTGCACCTCCTCTAGGCTTCCAATGTTTTACAGCTCTACCTCCCACCAAATCGCAGTCACAGCCGGAAGCGCGTGAGTGCATGGAGGGGGAAACAAGGGAGCACTGGATGGAGTTCTCCAACAGCTTTAAATGAAATGTTATCACAAGGACATCTCCCAGCACAAAGGAGTTGGTGTCTCCACAACACGGGCTCCCACCTGCTCCTGGGGACTGCGGAGAACCACAGCCAGCCCCATCACTCGCAGCATGAGGTCTCACAGCTCCCAGCTGGCAGCATCTGGCCTTGCTTACAAAGGTAAGAGGAATACCTGCAACACCTCAGCAGTATCAGAAGTTTCCTGTACATGTAAGAAAAACTGCAGTAGTATGGCCGAGGTCAGGACCAAGAAGAAGAGTGAATCCTTAAGGTGAATGGTTGAGCAGGATTCAGACTTATAAAGCATGTGGAAAGCCTGGAGGAGGAGATAAGCTGCAGGTACCATGGCGAAAAGCCTTCCAAGCAATTTTCCACAGCTCCTCAGCAGAAGCTCCACCGTACAAGCCCTACTGTAACAGCAAAGGAAGCAAGGAGCTGCCTACACCTCTCTGCAATGCAAGCTCTGCAACTCCTGCAAAGATCACTCGCTAAAAATAACTTCAAAAAGGGCATCTGACAGCTCCACGGAGAGCATGAGAACATTCCCACCTGGGTGTCCTAGGCAGCTCCAAGAGCTCGGGAGTGTGCCCTGGAAAAGCGCAGGGAGGGAGGCTGGGGTAAAGGCAGGTAGAGCCAGGACAGCACTGTCACAGACTGAGTGTGGGTATCTGAGTTATAATCCCAGCTCTCCAAGCCCTCACATCCCTCAGCTGATAGTCCTGAAAGCCCAGAACAGGAGCAACAGCTCAAGACATGTGCAGAGCCCACCTCTGCTGACAGCACAGATCCTCACAGCACACATCCTTTAAACGCACAAAGCCGCTACAAGCTCTACACACACGTGTTACCTGCAGGGTCTGACTTTTATTTCCAGAGCAAATGAGGGGCAGGAAGGGTCTGGACTTACCAAAAATGCATGATCATCTTCCCTGCAGCCTCTCAGTGCAAGACAGAAACACTCCAACTTGTGACCAAGCTACACTCCAGGCGGAGCGGGTTAGGAAACGCCGACAGGCATTTCTAACATTAACAGTGTCAGTGAGGGCACCCTGGATTCTTCCTGGCACAGACAGCTACTATTAAAGGTAGCAAATGAACTCCCTCTTAAGGGCGAGTGACATCTTTCCACTGCCTTTTCAAGCAAACCTCCTCCCTGAAGAGGATTTCTAGGAAACTCCTGACATACAATCCATGCTCACAGCACTGCACACGATTCCTGAGATGCCAGGAACACACAGAATGAACCACCCCTCAACCAGTTTTCTACCAAAAAAAAAAAAAAAAAAAAGATAATCCTAAACTAAGGGCTCTCCAGGGGAAGCCAGTGGTTCCCAGAAACCAAGAAGCATCGCACAGGGGACACAGCCAAGGTCACCCAGCTGACCAGACTTCAGAAACTGTCGAAATGAGGAAGCTGGGCTGGCTCAGGCCCCCTGTTCTCTCTTAGCAGGGAAAATGCATCCAGCAGGAGAGGCTACTCCAGCACCAGTGCCTGACCCAGCATGTCTGGTGCAGACACAGCTCCAGCTGGCAGAGCATGTCACCAGCAATTCTTCTGCCAGCATGGAAGACAGAAAACCCTTCAAGGACACCTGCGAACACTGTGTCAGGTTAAATGGTTCAGGGAGAGGGGCTGGAAAAGCCGGCAGCGCTCCAGGGAAAACGCCGCGTCAGTTTGGGCCCCTGAGAAAAGGCACGAGTTGATCCAGCTGCTGCTCAGGGCACGAGGCACAGCAAGGACACCTCAGCGCTGGGACAGGAGGGCACCTGAGGCAAGGCTGCAGGGGCCCAGGGTATCCAAGTGAGCCAAATCGTGGAGGAGATGGAGGGTCAGGCCCTCCTTCAAGCCAGCTCAGAGACCAGTTGATAGTTCATGACCTGAAAAATAAAATCAGTGGTGGGGGAGAGGGAGGGCTGACATGAACAGGAACTAGAGGACAGGAAAGACAGACACCAGGCGAGACTCACAACTCCTTATGAAACACAAAAAACCCAACCCACTCACCTCTGGAGACAGCTGATTTGCAAATTAAAAGGGGGTGTCCACCCTTAAGGAGGGATCAGGAGCAGTTTCCTCTGCTCCCGTTTACCTCTGCTGCACCGTTCTGCCTGTTCTGCCAGGCTCTAATGATAAGCTAGTTAACAGTTAATTATTACCCATTCAGACACACGATCCCCTACTCTGACTGCCGGCTGGGAGGGATAAGACAGTCACGTGATGCAAAAATCCCGACCTTATGAAAGCACGGGCAACTATATTTAGTTGGAAAAACGATGACCTAGCAAGCCTGCTCCTCCCTGGCCCCCCTTCAGAGGAGCCGACCTGCCACCTCCCAAGATCCTACCTCCATGGCACCCGGGAAGATCCTCACCCAGCAGGACTTGTAATACTTAAAGCAGGGACACCCGGCAAGGGAGCAAGCCCTGTGAGCATGTCCAGGCTATCCCGGGTGGAACGGCCAGACCAGCACACAGCCCGGGCTGGGGGGACCCTCCCTCCCCATCCTCAGTGCTCTGGAGCAGGTCACCTTGGCAGCAGCAAAAGCTGATAAGCACCAAGAGCAACAAACAGGGGCCTAGCCCAAGGTCCTGGACCTTATCTTGAAAGCAGGAGGCACACTGGGAACCTGACCAGTGTGACCAGCACAGGAGAGGCATTCAGCAGCAATGCTCCAGCTGCTGGCTTCTCTATGCCCAGAGCTGGTGCCAAGAGTTGGCCTCCCTGCATCAGTCTACTCCTCTCTCTTCATGGTAGCTGGGTGACAGACACTGGTGTGCTGAGAACAGAGTGGAAGCGAAGGCAGCACCACTGCTGCAGAGAGATGGCCCCAGAAAAGAGTTGCAACAACAAAATCAGGGAGCATCACCTGCTCCCTCTGCAGTGAAAGAGCTTCAAAGCAGAAGAAAAACAAAAAGCCTGAGGACCAGACATCATTAATCTCTTGTCATCAGCAGAAGGCTGCTCTCTGCCTGCATCGAGACAGCACAACCAGCAGCGCCCGTGGCACGAGAGAGAGGAGGTCACCGCATCGCTGCTGAACCCAGGGCACCGCGCTGACACGATCCCTTTAACAGCCGTCAGCCTCTTCTGCAGCTGCATCTGGGGACTTGGAAGCTGACAAAACCCTTCCCGGGAAGCATCTGGTATGTCTCACTGTAAATATTTAACAACGAAGAGACAGGAATCGAGAGCCAAGCGCCTGCAGAGAGACCCTCCAGCTCCAAGCGTTCACACTGTCTAGGAGGAGACTGTGCAGCTCCCACTGTGCTGGTGGAGGGGGAGAGGGGTCGTACAAGGCAAAAGTGCAACCTCTGCACAAAATATGCCTCTGGAAAACCTGTCACCTCAAAGAAGAGAATGGGTTTCCAGAAAGGAGACCATGACACAATTTAAATAACATCATTCTGAGTTCCTCCCGCTGTGATGTCTGCACCTGACCGGCAATTTTTGCAGAAGCATCCCTGCAGGACCAGAGCGTCCCCTGAGCAGTGGCCACTTGCTAAGTGACCACTTAACCTCACCCTCAGCCTGCACAGCTGCAAATCTGCCTCCCTGACTGCATAGAACAAGAAGAGACTGAGCAGCAGCTCAGCTTGTGAGGCCAAGGAAGACAAAGCCAGCACCGTGCAGAAATCCAGCGCCATGCAAGTGATTTGGTGGCAGAAGCAGGTGCAGCAAACTTTCCAAGGAATTTAGGGAGGTCAGACCTAGGTCACCCACTAAGCAGGGTGTCTCCATAAATGCACTGAAGCAATCTTACAGTCCCATAACCACCTGGATTAAACTAAGCACAGGTATGGGGGCTTCCTCCTGCTGGTGAATCCAGAGCATTAGAACTATGACAAGGCACTCAAATATCCCTGTGATCGTTGAGAGCAAGCAGAAGGGCTTCTTTTTGTGCTACACCAGGATTACTGAACCTCAGCTGAGCTGATTTCAGGGCATGCTTTCCAAGCACAAGATACACCATCCTCACTTATGCCCCCCAGCGAGATGCAGTGACGTTCTGAGTTTTTCTAAGTAACTCTGATGTAGTAATTTCTTTCCTGGGTTCACAATCACATGAATCCTGCTGCATAAACCACTCTAATAATGCTAATTCCACTGCTACAGGTGGCTGCCTCCCAAGTCAATACAGAGCATAGAAGAGTACAACACCCTAATCCAACTAAGTTTTCCCAAAAGGAGTCAGGAATACCCAATTACAAAAGAGTGGAACATAGCACTTTTGTAATTTAAAGATCCATCTCCCCGCCTTTTCTTGCTAAAGGATTAAAAACCACTTCCATGCAGTGGTAGCATCACCCTCCTATCTTTATGAAAAACTTCACAGTGTTTAATTCAAAGGAGCATTTATAAACTCAAGAAAGATATCTCAGACACTGCTGACAATTGTATAAAATTATCAGGTCAGGGTGCAGCAGATGAAAAGAAGTCATCAGGAGTGGTGAAACCAAGACAGAGCATCACTTGCTGCTCTGTTGAACACCAGTGCATCCACAACTGCACCCTGCAGTCAGCTCTGGTCTCTGGAATTCAAGAAGGGCACAGGGCTGTTACAGCTGCTCAAAGAAAAGCAATTAAACCACCCACAGGCAGCTCCTCCAGAGGTGAGACTATAAAGGCTGGGATCCTCCATCACGGAGAGGCAGAGGGCTGGCTGCAGCATGTAGGAGGCCAGGAGGGCACAGACACAGCACACTAAGCTAGCAGGAGATCCACTTGAAGTGGCAAAAGCATTCCCTTCCAGAGCAGGCAGCAAATTTCACACTGTAGCAAGTCCAGGGAGCTGAACAGCATGGGCTGCCTGGCAGAGGAGTTCGGTGCTCACAGCGAAGCTGTCCACAGACATCCAGCTACAAACGTGCCCTCCCAGTCCTCCTTGACAGCAGAAGTGGGAATGTGAGAGTGTCTCCCTCTGCCCACCAAGCCCAACCCTGGCATCTCTCAAAGGTGTTGAAGTCTCTCAGCTTTCCATCTGAACTCCAGATCACATGGTTTGAAGTGGCTTCTTCTGAAAAGCACCCTACAGCTGCTGAATCCTGGTTGTGGGATGTGGGAGAGGACTGAGGAACTGCTGTGCCAGACAGAAAGGAAAGTGAGGCCTCTCTCCAACAACTGCTTTATTTGCAAACACTATTAGGTAACTGGGACGCAAACACTGCTGCCCTTCCACCTCCACAGCACTTGCACGTGACACAGGGATGATCCAGGCTGAGGATCCAGGCTGAGGGCAGGACGCCGCCAGCATCCGTATGCTAACAAGCAGGGACATGCTCTGGGGCACACTACAGCTACTGTGCCTACAAAATGGCAGATTTTTGGCTCAAGCACCCCACCTATGCAATTCCCAACCCTGATACTGCAACTCAGCATCTTCTATCACTCTGCTAACCACTTCCCTGGGAGATAAACAGACTTCTCACCCAGAGGGGAAACCAGACATACAGACCCACCTGACTTTACAGGATTAACCTTATAAAATAGACCCGACACAGGTATGGGAGTTCTGGTGACCAGAGCAAATTAACTCATTCAAAAACTTCAGCAATGAAAAGGAGGTGAAGGAGTCAAACCCAACAGCTCTGGTGGCAGGAGCAGTGCTACTCTGCCTTCGCCTGCTGCCTTCACACTTCACTGTGTTTTTAGACACCAGAGCTTCCAGATAAGCTTAGTGGATGGAAAGGAAAAGCATGGCACCAGCTTTAAGGCTTTTCTGGAGAAAGATATGAGAAAGACTGCACAGTGTCCTGTGCAGCCACCATTTAGAGGAATCCTGTTTAAGCTTTAATTTATCTCCTAAAAAACATACAGAATTGTAAAAAGGCCCCAAGCTCTGCAGGTAATGTTTTCTGCAACACTACTGACATGTAACAAACACTTTCTGAAGCACTATCATCTGCTGCAGACATACACTCTTGCCCCACCCTGGAGGCAGCTGTGCAAGGTCCCCAACCAGCTGGAGAACAGAGGATGGAGCTGTGCCAAGCAAAGGACATCTCTGAGTTCACAGCACAGGCAGACAAAACCCAACAACCAAAGAAGACTTCACTTCAGCTGCGTGAAGAAAAGCCTTCTATGAACTCAACAGATGGGAATATACTTTTGCTGCTTCAAAACCTTAATATTTCACTCTCACATGTTGAGAGAGCAAGAAAATAATGAAAAACGTACAAATGTGGAATCAAAGTCTTAATCCAGCACATCTAGTTGTACACCACAGCCTTGTTAGCTAGCTAGAGCTCTGGAAACACATCCACAATTTCCATCTCTCTGTTCAGTTCAGGAGGTTAAATTCCAGTGCCTCCAGTGTTATACCAGACCACTCTAAACCAGTGAGTTATTTTTACTGAAATCAGCTTTAAGACAACAGAGCTGGTTTCCATACTTCCAATGCCTCCACCAACATCAGTGATTTACCCTCACACTATCCATGAACTGGTGAAATGGGATCCCAGGCAAAGCCAAAGATGGACATCAGAGGTGGACACAGTGACATGCCTGGGGTGAGACACAAGGCCAAGTCAGGGACTGACTTCCATTTCCAGCGCCTTTGCTACAGGACATCCCCACATGGCACTACAGCTCTGAGGCAACAGGTTCCCACTGAATTATCTTGGTATTACTGGTTAAAACACAAACCTTTCCTTCAGTCTTGGCACTTCCACAACATCAGCCTGGACGAGAAACTTCTGGCAATTTGGGAAAGGCAGGAATTGAGATCATCAATATCTGCTTTGGAAAACTACATTCCTTTCCTGATCTGAAACCTCCATCCAGAGCAACCTCCCTCGTAGCAGGGCTGCACACACCACTGGGGCCAGGAGGTTTATCCTTCACACTGATGGCAACACAGCGAGTTGTCCTGGTTGCCCTTAACAGCAATACTCAACAGCAACAGACTACAAGCCACAGGGGAGGTCTGTGTATTCCCAAAGTATTACAAATTCAAATATATATCCCTCAGGTTCACAGACACATCCATCTGTATACAGGTAACATATAAACAACAACAACCAGAGCTACATTTGCATCTTGACATGTCTGTATTTTCAATTATGAGTGATGACCAAGACCTACAAGTTCCCAAACTCTTTCACCCCGGACATCCAAATTTGCTATGCTACCATGCACGGGAGGAAAGAACCTTCCAGCAGTTTAGTCATCACTACATGAAAGCATAACAGATGTCCCTGCTATACAGGAATGGCCAAAAATTAAAGGCTTGTATTTTCTTTAGGAAGTTTTTTTGCTTTGGTTTTTTGGATGGTTTTTTTCAGTTTTGTTGGTTTGTTTTTTTTTTTTTGTTACATTAATGTCCACTGCATATTCAAGTCTGGTTAGCTCTGACTCTGCAGGAAGAGAAGTGCAGGGAAGGCAAGAGAGAAGGAGGTTTGAAGAGCTCCATTTCTATTTAATACATACCAGACTGGCCATCAGTTGGAAATATATCTGTAAAAGAAAAAAAAAAAAATTAGTATTGGTTGCAGCTGGAGTGCAAATCATATTTAAAAGGTCTCCTCTCTCGATTTGTTTGCTTTAGCTAAACAGAGGAAGTATTTTCTTAGTATCTCAAGTTAAACATCAATCCAGCTTGGAACCCACCTCAATTCAACCACTTGTTGTGAGAAAGACTTTGAAAGAGTCTGTGTTTACCTGAATGCATTGCTCTCATAAATAACCTTCTGTATTGGCTTCTAACAGAGAGCAGTCAGCACTAAAAAAGGTTGTTGAGATGTACAAAGATCCACACAATGAGCTTGGTGGCACTCCACACTCTCCCTGAGCAGCAATATCAGATGGAAATCTACAGAGAAGATCTAACAGGGAGCACAGGTGGAAGTCAAGGCAAAAGCCAAGTGAGCATTCTCCTGATGGTCCTTGGTTTTTGCAGCCACAAGGGACATGAGCAGCTGTGCCTGGCTCGAACACTGCACCTACACCAGACACACACACACCCACCCGTCACCAAATGGACACCCAGGGCCTTGGCACATCACCCATCACACCAGGAGCACTCCTTCCCCCTCCCAGCCCAGGAGTCCCTGGCAGCAGGCACAGCCAGCTGCACAGAACTGATGGAGTCTGGGGGGTTCAGACCCCAAAACAGATTATTAAACCTCCCCAGCCCCCCAAGCTCTTAGTTAGAGGTACAGGCACTTCTCTTGAAAGTCCTTGTGTATTGCTGGGAAGATGTTTACTCAAGTAGCTGGGAAGGGCCTGACTTTTCATTCGAGGAACACACAGGTCACTGTGTGTGGAAAAACCCTGTTGATAAAGGCTACCCCAGAAGATATGAACACAGTACTTTTGAGAGAGCAATACATTATGTTTTCTTCAAGGATCCTGGAAGAGGAGGGGGAAGGAAGGCTGCCAGCAAGGCAAGGTCCTCCTGGGACAGGGGCAGGCCCCTGGCTCCTGCTTATCAGCTACCCAAAACACACATTCAGCTGGAAAGTCACAAGAGTTGCAGCAAGGACTACCCCTCAGGCAGGGCAATGCTCCCTGGCCTGGGCTCAGCTCATGCAGAAAACAGCAAAAACACCCCTCTGCCAAAATAACTTCTCTTTCTCTTCCTTTGACTTGTACCATGCTCAAAGCAGCCTCAGGCATGGATGCTTTCATCCTATATAAGAACAGCAAGACCCAAGGGGAGCAAAAATACCTAGAAGTCAATCAAGACTCCCTCCACCATTATTACACAGTTATGGTCTCTGGCCATTTGAAGGCATGATACCAAGGACAGCCCAGCAAAACCAGAACAGTCTCCAAGCACCAGTTGGGATCCCTTGCAAGCTGCATGTTCTACTGCAATCCTCCACCAGCCCATGTCTCAAATGCATTTAAACATCTTGTATTTCTGTGATGGTCACTGATGAGTTCAGGCTTCTACATCAGCAAGCTGAAATACCCTGTACTTCATAGAATCATTAAATGGTTAAGGCTGGAAAAGACCTTTAAGATCTCAAACAAGATACAATTTATTTCCCTACTTGGACTTCTCTGCAGAGGAACAGGGTGGTAACACTGGTATCCCACCTGTTTGGATCAGCTAGCTGTACCAGATGTTACCAGAAACCAAAATAAATAACAACAACACAGTGATTGCTATAATAAATTTCTTTGTGCCAGCCAGGAATTCAGCAAAGCCAGGCTTTGGCAAATGTTCCCCTTGCTGTACCCCGAGGGGTGCAGTTCTCCAGTCTGCATTCCTGCTAGGCTGTCCCACCGACTCTTCATCAAACACACACCACAGAACCAGCCATTCACAGCAAGTCCAGGCTCTAGACACTACAAATGCCACCAAATAAGGCAGCAGCTGCAGGTGACAGCTCAGCAACAACTCCTATCAGACATGTCACCACTGCAACTCCAAACTTGCATTCTCTCAAGGTCTCCTGTCAGCTCACTGCTGTATTCCCCACTGCCCTGTCTCGCTCTAGATGTGCAGCAAGACTATCCTGCTTCCCCCTGAGTTTAGCCACAACTCTAGAACAGCTTTGCAACTACATTTACTATGAAAGCAGTGACTCTACTCAGTGGCTGAGGTCAGTAGAAAGCAAGGACCACATGTGATGGCCAAGGGCAGACAGAGGTCACGTTCACCTCAAGTCGTTTGCCAGGGCAACTCCCTTCAAGGAAGGACACTCACATCCAGTGCTCAGCCCTCTTGTGTGGGAGAGGCTGAACTTGTCCAACTCATCACACCTATGATTAACACAGATTTGACTCCAAGCTCAGCAGAGCAGACACTGAGAGCAGTGGGCTTGCAGGCAGCTTTCCCCAGTGCTGAGAACAAGCACAGAGCAATCAGTCTGCAGGACTTGCTCTAAAAAACAGGGCTGCTGGGAGGACACATCTGAGGCAGAGATGGTCAGGGACTGGCAGGCACAACAACCCTTTGGGACACCTTTTTCCCCTGCAAGCATAAGTGACTTAAATTAAAAATTAGCCTACCAATTAAGGGCAGCACCTCAGGTGCCCAAGAGAAGTCTAAATCAGGCAGTGCTTTCTTTTCCCAAGAAAGCCATGGTAGGGAAGGAGGCAGAAACATATGTGGCTAGCAGGTAAACCCCTGGGCTACTCTCCAAGGAGCCCATCTCGTACACTGCAGGACTGAGGCTGCCTGCCCAGGTCAGCTCCCTTCCCAGCTCTCCCAAGGCTAAAATTCAAACACAAAGGTCCCAGGCACAGAGAGACTGGGCTGGGATTTTGCTCAAAGTCCCAACACAGAAAGGTGAAGCCAGCACCACCAATTCCTCCCAGCTACACACACCTGCTACCTCCCAAGACACACTGATGCCAGGTATCCCAACACCGGCCGGATGCAGCAGGACAATGCTTCACAGCAGCTGCCCATCAAACCATCACCCACCTGCTCAGCAGCAGGCAATCTCTACATGGGACCCAGGCAGCTCTGCACAACAGCCTCCCAGCCATGCCCAGCCTGCCCTCCAGGCAGACCAGTGCAAAGGAGCAAGGCAGTATCACAATGCAAATGAGCAAACCCATGAAATTTGGACCCTATGGTCTCACATTTCCTTCCCCTTCTTGCATGCAGACACTTATGTTCCTCAGCATGTGCTCAAATTCAGAAGGAGTTGGTGTCTGAACAAAGGGACTGTAGTCACCACGGGAACCAGTGCAGCGCCAGTCTCTGCAGAGCCAGGTATTTCCCAAGCCCCTGACCATTCTCCTCAGCCCTGCACAGCATCTATACAGCTTACATCTCAGCAGAAAACACGTCCCGTGAATCTTCCTGTTATCAGCAAGGGAGGAGGTGGAGGAAGGAATGAGGAGGAGGAGGAAGAGGTCAGGGGTGTGCATGGCAGCTGGCAGGATGCTGGGACAGGCACAGAGCCCTTCGGGACCATCACATGAGGGTACAGATGTGGTACAGGGGTGCTTGCTCTGAGCACCAATACCAAGAACTGCTGCACACAGAGCCCAGGAGATATAACTAAATTGAGGGCAGTTGTCCTTATTTTAGGTGGTGCTGGGGGTGGATCTCAATTTCAATTTTTGCCTGATGGTATTTTTACACAAAGGAGACCGTATGCTAAAATGGGGCATTTAAAGAGAAAAGCTGATGCATCCACACACATATCCCCTCCCCAGGGGCTATCTGGCTACTGCTGCTATTCAGGTATCTGGGACAGGTGCAGAAAGATCACCCCATTTATGAGCCCCCATCTCCCCTCCGCTGCTCCCTGCGGCAGCATGTGCCAACCACGCTCAGCAGTGCTGAACCCAAACGCCCGCACAGGAAGCCTGTCTCCTCTCAGCTCAGGAGCTACAGCTGGGACGGGACCTCCACCACCCACTGCCTGTCCCCAGCCCCCCTTTTCCAGTATGGACACTGCTTCCTCCTGGCAGGGCCCGGGAGGCAGCGGCTGAAGAGCAGCTCATTATCCCTGACGCAAGAGAAACACTGACTCGTTATTACAGCAACCTGCAGCCATAACTGCCGAGGGGCCGCGCGGCCGCAGGCCCAGCGCCAGCAGGAACCAGCTCCCTGCTGGCCCCCCACCTCCCACTACCCTTCTGCTCTCCAAACAGGGGGGAAAAAACGACCTCAGAGTGCTTTATGCCACCTGCCAGTCACCAAAGAGCACTGACTGGCACCACCACAGCAGTGTGCTGGGTGAGCACTGCCTCTACATGCACAGGGTATGAGCACAGAGATGACAGCCAGCTCCTCGACTGCTCCCCGTGGGACATGGGGCTCATCCACACTGCCACAGGAAGACGCACCAGCTGATTTGTTCTGGCTTTCGACCCGTGAAGTTGTAACCAAATCATCATCCACGTTTTGCAGACAAAAGACTCGGACGTCAGCAAAAAAAATGACCTCTCCAAGGTCATGCGGGGACTCGGCAGCAGAGACGTGACCAGAACTCGATCACAATGGGTTGAAAGCTGCAGGGCTGCACTAGCTGCCCAGGAGAGGGACTGGGGAGGAAAGTGCTGGCAGATGGAAGGATCAATTGGTATCTCTCCTCCTAACTTAACCTGCTGCCCAGCAGGGACAATCCAGGCAGGGAAAAAGTCCAAATTACATAGTCCAGCATGTACTGCAAAAAGACCAGAGCTGCTTGAATCTCTTCTCCAGCTCCATGCAACATTTCGGTTCAAATCTCTGTCACCTGGCTCCCCCTCGGAGGCCAAGGCAGTGCCTGCACAGGTTCCTGAGACAGTTACAGGCCTCTTCAAAGCAACACTCAGTAGAGAAGGGGGTGAGGTCTGCTAGGGAAAAGCAGCAAAGCAAGAAACCCTAAACCCAAAGATTAGCATGGCCAATTATAGCCCTCCTGAGATCTTGTTTGCTTCCTGTTTCCCTCCTTTGTTACCTGCCGAGCAGGCTCTGGGAGGGTCCAGCTCTCAGTCACCAAGATTGTCCCAACCCTCTCCAGCTGCCAGGTCTATGCAAACACCTCCCATACCTCTCAATTTACTCAAAGAGAAGCTGAAGCATAAGACAGATGGATCAATCCTAACATGATGCTGGCTAGGTCCCAAGACACCATTACGGTCTGTGCAAGAGGAGCGAAAAAAAAGCTGCGTAAGGGTTTATCCCAAATCTGTTCCTCTCCAAGGGTATCCCAAACAACAGTACCTGGTAGGGGGTTTTCTGTTCTCTGTCCAGAGGAGAGGTTGAATTCATTCTCAGAGACCCCCACCACCTACACTGGCTCAAGAGCTGCAGCCAGTGTGAGCTCTGACATCAATTTTCTACAAACCGCATGGAAACAAATGCTTGAAATACATTTTCAGGGTATAAACGGCTGCAGTTTCAGCAAAGTTCAGCCATGGTGCCCCTGATATCTTCATGTACTTTAAAACTAATGAAGACTTTTAGCATCATGGAGTTTCAAGAGGAACAACCCCGGGGAAAAAAATCACCTACTCCAAAATCAGAGCGTTATCTGAGGTAAATCCCTAACTTCACACCACACACTAATTGAGTACCTCAATGCTGACGTTCAGTCTCCTCCAGACCGAAGGGGAGCAGTGCAGACCCGGCAGGGCTGTGCCACCGGCGGGACACACCTTCACCAGCAGGACCGGCACCGTGCCCGGCAAAAATAACTTTCAGAGATCCACATGGAAGAGGGTCCAGGTCTCTTCTCCAAGCACCAGAGATACCAATGGGGTTCTGGGGAATCCAACCAGAGGAACAAAAGCTCTCCAAGCACAGTCCTGCAAATCCAACACTCACATATGCACAGGCACACCAGGAATAACTGGAAGGTCACAGGCTGTTGTTTCTCCCATCCACTTATCAGTGCTTGCACTGGAGAGAACAAACACTGGGTGTTCTCTCCCATTAACTCCTTCCCCTCACCTCCAAAATGGAGAAGCAGCAAAGTGCTGCTGCTCCAGAGTGGGAGTCCCAACACTCCTGATCACGAACCCAACAACAGGCTTCAGAGAAAGTCCAAAGTAACTCAAAGGTGCTCGATTAGCGTTCCCATGGAGCAGCTAGTGACCCAGCTCTGCCTCACATCCTTTAATCACTGGTAAGCCTGGAGTGACACCACCAGAGGCCTCAGGCCTTACAGGAGAACAACCCTATGTGAGTCTGGGCCCAATGATCATAGTCACCCTCCCCAAATTGCTCTTTAAGCCACTGGATATTGAACAGGCAGTAAAATTTCTGGCACAATCAAGCAAAAGATACACGTCTCAAAGACTCTTGTTGAAATACAGGAGCCATTTTGGTACGACCCAGAAGCCAGCTGGATCCCACACTGTGGAAACTGATACGGAATGGTTTTTCCCTTGGACAAGGTTGTTGCACTCTGTGCTGCAACACACTTTTCTGCTTGCACTTCAAGGGCAGACCCACACTCCAGAGAAGCTTCGCCCAAGGACAGCTCAATAAGCAGAAGGCAGAACAGATCCATCTCCCTACAAAGGAGAATCCACCAATGTACCCAGAAATGCAGTCTCTCCATGAAAGAGGATCCCACCCCAACTCCTCAAATGCACCATGGTATTTGCACCCATAACATCAGAAAAGGATGCCATAAATCCCAGTGAAAACCCCAAAAACAGAAAATTGCAAGGCTCTTCACACTTTGGGCTGCAGGCAGAAGGCCAAGCAGGGGGCTGTAGCACACACAAGGCAGCACAGCAAAGACAACATAATTAAATCTCTTAACTGAATTACAAATCATCAGACTCACAGTCTGAGGAGTTCCCTCCCTCTGGCCCAGGCTATCTGCTTGGTTTTAATCAAACACTCAACTATTCCAATCACCCTCCAAACTCCATCCTTGCTTTGTTCCACTCTCTGCTGACAATTAGATCAACTCAGATTTCACCTCCAACTGAAGCTAAGAGGGTTATCTCACTGTAATCTGCCATGTCTCCTCCAAATCATCTTCACAATTGTTTTTACAGGTTTAATTTTAAAATTTAAAACCATGTCTCATTTACAGCAAATTCCTCCCTGCAGAGCATGCAAATGTCACATTTATCATTCCACAGTTAAAAAAAACCCAAAAAAACAAACTAAATCAAACCAAAAAACCAGCAAGAGTGAGCTTGGAGAGTTCACCTGAGATTGGGAAGCCAAAAGAAAACAGTCAGTCCCCCTTTTTGTTTAGCTCAGTGAAAGACCCTCTGCAGTGGCAGAGGATTTCTGAGCACTCAGAAGATGCATGAGATCACAGTTGGTATTCCCCTGAGCTCTCAAGGCTGAGCTGGGAGTTGGGAAGTGAAATTCAATATGATTACAGAAAGTGAAGTCTCATGCTTTGTCATCTGAGCACATGGTGGAGACACCTCCGTGATTCGCTCTTCTGTCTTGCTGGGTGGAACCTCATGCACAAATATCCATAGCTTCTGTTTCAGTCATGGTAAAAAACTCACAACAGCATTTTTAGGATATGTTTCTCTGCATTTCAGTATCTGCTGCTACAGACACATCATTTCTCAGCATCACACACACTGGTGTCACTCCTTACACTTAATTCTTCATTCTGTTTTTCCCTCTACTCTCCCCCTTGCAAAGCCCTGCAGCTGACCTGCCAACATGAGTCCACCTGGAGGTAACCAAGCTCCAGTAAAGTGCTTCAGTCACTCCTTTAGGTGTCTCTTTTTGTGCTAGATGAGGCCAAGAGTATTGCTATTCGTTACTGTGGTTGTCTTTATTTTCAGTAGGCTCATTCCGTGAGGTCAGGAGAGCTGACACAGACTTTTTGACTACCTGGAAGTGTAACCTTTCCAATTACAGCAAAGGTGTAAAAATTGCTATGAGAATCCAAAGGGTCTTGCAGGAATAAACTCAGTGCTTCTTTTGCAACATTTAATTTAAAAAAAAAAAAGGAAGATGTGACCTTGGAGAATCTAAAGAAATTAATTTCCTGTAGTTTAAGCAAATGCTGGCTTATCAAACATTTGAGTGTTGCTTATTAACTGTGAGTTCTCACTATTTTATTCTGTCACTAGCCTTCTCATCTGCAAGTGTGCAAACCAGACAGTTTGTTAGCTAAGACTTACTAAAATAATCACTCATTTACATCACTGACCAGAAGCTTTCAAAAGCACAGTCATAAAGAAAAAGAAAATAAAAAAAAGACTGTGTGATTTAGTGTGGAGGCTGAATATATCTATCATAAATAATCTGCCTAAAGACAGTGCTCAGTATTTAACAACATACCCACCTCTGAGTTACCAGGCAGGTAAAACATCCATCTCCCCACACACCTTTTCTCTTACTTTCCCATCAATACAACTTTACCCTTTCCTCATTTTTGTGGTTTTTCCAATTTCATACTTGTTTCCCCACATATTTAGCCAGGAAAAAACTCACCTCTTCTCTCAGCTTTTTTCAGACTTCCTAAAAGCTACCTAACCCAGCCCTGAAAACCCCCGTTCTCCCCATGCACTCATGCTGCAGGCAGGTTGAAGAAGTCAAAAGGACTACCAGGACAGAGGCGATAAGAGCCCCCCACGCCCGCCCGTGGCTCCCTCCGGCGCAGCCATGCCCTGCAGACTGCAGAGTCACTCTGCAGGAGCGCGGCACACACGCTGCCGCTCAGCTGGAAAAACGTGCTCAGCAGTGTGCCCGGGACAGGCTCTGCTTCCTCCTGCCGCCCTCCGAGCTGCGCCCCCGTACCCGGGCTGGGAAGAGCAGTGCCCGTGTCCCACCTGCCGGACCCCAGCTCGAGCTCACCAGCCCCTCCTGGCCAGCAGGAAGGACACACAGCACATTTCCATCCCCTGTCCAGCTTTGCTAGTACGCTTTAACTCTCGTGTGTCAAGGACAGGTGAGGTTAACAAGCCCCAGGCGAGCCCCCATTCCTCCCGGTTGTCCCCTGGCTGTCATGGTCACCAAGGGATCTCTACAGAGCCTGCCAGAGATCAAACGAGCAACACTGAGGAGCATCAGAGATGCTTCTCCTCCAACATCTTCCTCGTGGGGCAGGGATGCCTCTCCTGGGCCCTGTCAGAGACCAGGGCTGCTTTGGGGAGCGAGTGGGGAGTAGAGAGCAGCATCTGCCACAGCAGCAGGTTGCAGACCTGTTCCCAGCCACCTCAGGGGTGTCCAGCAGGAAGCAAACGTGCGTCCCCAGGAGCACAGGTCAGGGCAGGCTGTGCCCACCCGCACACTGCAAGTGTTACACATCATCTGGATGAACCAGAGTGACATTTTCTAGATCAAGAGAACAAATGGCATTTGTGTCACCTCTGAGTGCCACCAGAACCAGACTGAGCAGCATCAAGACCTCAGTCACACCAACAACCACCCCCATTGACCATTTCTAAAGCAAATTAAGGTTTTCACCTGGCCTGTTGTGACACAGCATCCACCCAACCCAGCCAGGGCCACCATGGTCACCTCCAACACACCATCAGTCTGCAGCAGAGAACTCTACCAAACCTTATGGTTTGTCACCACATAAAGGAACAGGGTGACTCAAACCCTCAAAATAAAAATAAAATCACAACCACTGTAGAGCACTGAACCCTGCTGCGTGTTCCCATACAATGCTGAAACGCACAGAAGTGTCAAGGGAATCTTCTGTTCCTAAGTCAGCTTTGCTCCAGAAGGACAGTGAAGGTAACTCACTGATAAAGCAGGTATTAGATGAGCCAGTTCCTAGCCCTTCCTCCCGCTCTCTGCACGTCTCAGCAGAACATCTCCCAGCACACGTAGCTTTAATGTCGCAGGAAGAGTTCTTGATCCTGGCAATACCCACAGCGAGTGTCACACCAAAGTGGGGCCAGATGACTTGCTGAGGATGGCTCCAGCAGCTCAACCAGCACCACCTGCCTAGTGCAATACTCAAACCAGCAGAGGCACAACACATCACACACCAGTTTGCTCAGGAAAGGCAATCCACCCATGAAGGCCCCCAAACTGCAGCACAAATGTGTACTCTGATAGAGGAAAGTTCAATTAAGAGGATCTTCTGGGAACCTCCAATTACAGGATGAGCCTCCTTGTAGAAACATGTTGACACTTGACCACAGTTTCCACCTTTCCCAAAAAGAAAGATTTATCTTGCATAGCATTAGAATTCCTATAAGCAAGTCTATTTCCATCAAACACCTCGTGCCAGTTTTTGCTCCACAGCTGCGGGACATTCAAGTGCACACCCACCTCTCCTGTCTGCCAAGCAACCCAGACCGACCCTGACCCAAAACTTTCCTCACAAAGCAGTCTGGTAATTGATTTATTCAGGCCAAATTCAGTTCCCATTTGTTCTGGTCACCCATTAGTGTTACCTAAACGCACAAGTAGCTGTAAGTTCTCCCAGCACTCCATTAAATCTTTGAAGCCCTTCTTTTCCCTCTCCTCTGACCTCAAGTCATGCAGCTGAGCCATTTGATAAAAGATATTCAGATTAGCCAGTTATTTTAATGAAGGGAGATAAGTCTCCCAGCTCCATTCAGACCTCACTAACAAGGACCTGGACTGGCAGAACAAGTGGAACCGAAGCCCGGTCTCAAGTGAGAAAAGGAACAAATGCAGAGCTGGCCATGCTAGAGACCACAGAATGGATCCAGAGATCCACCCACCTTCAGCCAACCCCAGGAGACAACTTCTTGGCCGTGAAAAGCTCCACCTAGACGGCACTATCCCATGGGAGAGCTCAGCAGGTATCACCAAGGTTTCATCACCTCTTTCCCCAAGCTCCCTGTGTATACAGCAAGCCAGGGATTTGACAGAGCCAGCAGTGCAAAGACTCAGGCCCTTGGTAGGAAGTCAGCAAAGGCTCCAATGCCAAGATGACCAGAGGATAAGTAACATATTAAAGACCATAATGTAAATGAGTATCACAGTTGGGAATGAATGAAGCTCACCAGTCCAAGTGGACCTAAGGTGAGAGTACCTGTAATAACTGTAAGGGTTAAAATGTTCAGCCTGGTCTGAACAGCAAGCACAGCTCTCTACTAAAATGCCCACTCCTTATTTTGCCAAACAAGCACACCCACAGAGATGGTGCTGGAGATTCATTATAGTCTCAATTATTTAAAGAGCAACCTAACTCTATCCAAGTCGGCATTTGGCATTGCCCTAAGGATAATTTCACACTGTTTGAGCAGAGCAAAAAGATCAGGTGTCATAATTTGGAAGGGAGAGCAGAGCATTGCAGCCCCAGAGCCCCCATTCCCAGTCCTGCTTTCTGGACTCAATCTGTCTTCACATCTGAACAAAGTCCTTCTGCTGCCCAATCCAGTGATCCCTGATGCAATACTGGTGGAAATCTCCATGGCATATAAGCAATATAAAGTTTAAAAGAAGAGCTGTGAGGCTAAGGAGACGGTTGGAGAGAATCCTTTGGTGATGCCTTGGACTCGACAATCTGGAACTGGAGGTCACAGCAAAAGCAGGCGCTGAAGCCCAGCAACGAGGGCCAGTGAGTCAGCTCCCAGGAGCTGCGCCGCATTCCCCAGCCTTCTCTTCCCGAAACAAACAGTGCAGAACAGGGCAAAGGTCCAGCACAAAGCTGAAGGGCAAAGGTATGCGGGGGAGGGAAAATACTAAGCCTCACGTTTTTTTGGAGCAACAAGTTCCAGTTACCCTCATCCTCTCCAATAAGATGGGAAGAGTTACTCAAACATGAGTTGTGGGATCGGAACAAAACAGTATTTCGGAGAGGAAACCTGGGGTGGTGGGGGAGGGCCTCCTGCTGCGATAGCAGCTCTGTTGCAACAGCCAGAAGAGCTCCACAATTACGTGCCACGACAGAGTGAGAATTGCCCAACAATTTGGAAATAGGTGTGTGCAGGACTACCAAGCTGGGTACCTGAGCAAGCAGATGTGCGTGTCTACTCTGAACATTAAGAAATGCCAATGGTAAAACAAGCTTCCCATCCGTCTTATCTCCTGCACTGGAGGCTGGTTTCAAGGAAAGCCCTATGGGGAGTTAGTCAGCGAGGGGTGAGATGCTAATGAATCTTCCCCTGCCTTCTCCTCAGTACCGGTAGCCAAGTCAACCTCTGCTTGGGCATAAAGCAACATGCATTCCCTCTGAACAATAGTCAGTTCACCCCCCGTGCTTGCTGCTAGCAACTAAGGTGTGCCTTCTGGAAAGTATTGCTTATCCACCCAGCACATTTGCCAAACAGCACGCAGGAAACTCTGCTCAAGAAATCAAAGCACCTCCTGCATCTCCACTAGGAAATACACCACTTTCCCTGGCCAAGCACTTGCAAGGAGAATGAAAAAGTTAGCAAAGGCGAAGCTCAGCAATTGCAGTGCTGGTCATTAAAACCTGTGTGTTCTTATTTCCAAGATGTAAATGGCTTTAAAAATAAATAAGTGCCAAGTGCCTTGATGCAACTTTTCTTGAAATACGTCCAGCAGGTTTTCAAAACGGGGTGCTGTTAACACCTGTCCGCACCAATGCTTGCATCAGCACCAGCCCTGGTGCAGGGCACAGTGGAGGAGTACAACATGTTCCAGAAGGTTGAGCTGTCTTAACTGCAAGGCACACTTCTCATCTATAGAAGAACTGGAGAAAACACTTTGAATTTGGTTTATTTGCAGCCAGTAGTGCAAAGCTGGTTTTGCCAGAAAACGTTTCCTTCACTGCTTCCTTCACTGCAGACACACACACACTAACATCGTGTGTCAGTCAGGCTGCTGGCTGCACTTATTTACATGATAAGAGGAGAACATGTAATAACAAGGGCATGGTCACACAGACCTTGCTACTAGATGATTAGAGAGTAAAAATAAGGCATCATTACAGCTCTGTAGCGTCCCTCACAAGCAGTCAGCAGTGTCAAGTAGGAGCCTTGCCACACAGGACAGGACCATGTGTATCTCAGGACTCAAAGGATTCCCCCTCTACTCTTTGCATCCCAACTCTAAAACACACATGATTAAGAAGGTAAATGTGCATCTTGTCAAGACACCACAATTTTCTGGTGTGCCACTCCAGCTGAGCCTCAGCCTCCACTCACAGCATCAGCAATATCACTGCTGTCTAACTCAACCTAATGGTTGCCCCACTTACTGCCGAGCCATTGTGCTTTTAGGAGGTTAAGAAGCAAGGAGAGGCTTTGCTTCAAGAACTCTCCTTCCTGAAAAAGCAGAAATGTTTGCTCGAACATCCTATTATATTACAGGCTTCACTGCTGACTTCGAGCATAAAAATACGGCAGCAGGTAGGCAAGACACGAGCTTCTGAAGGCAAATCCTAACCCATGAAGAAAGGACGCTGTTCTTCAGTCTCTATGTCAAGCCCCAGTGCATTCGACTAGCACAGCTGTGGTGAGTCCAACAGTTCAAAACAAGCTGGTGTTTTGACCACCTGGAGGTGGATTTGTTAAGTTCTTCCCAGTCCATATTCCAACACAGACAGCAGAAACTCACCAAGATCTTATAGCTGGCTCTGTTTTCTCTGAGCTCAATGCTTTTACTTTTATAAGCACCAATTCCAACACAGGCCATTACAAGAGTGCGTGAACACCTAAGGAGAAGATCTTGTCCACTAAATCTGCTCTACGGGTCTATAATTAATACAATCATTTTAAAAAATAAATTAGGGCTTTCAAAGTCCGTAAAACAAGTCACAGAGAGACCCCTTTATCTTTACAAAACTGTCTCTGCCACCCTCTCCAGTCTCCTCGCTACCTCTGGCGGATCAGGGCTGGAAACATTTTGTACCTCCAGCACACAAGCACTGCACTGGGAATACTGCTGGATTATGAGCCAAAGCTTTGTAAGCTCTGCTGAGAAACCAAAGACTTTCAGTAGCGACCTTCCAGAGTTCAGAAGCTCTCAATCCACTGCAAGCGTAGAAAAGAGTCGCTTTCCTTGGGAGATCCTCCTAGAGGTCACTGCAACACTAGAACATGACAACTCACCTCGCCAGCTGATTCTTTCACACAAATTCACGCTCCAGATCTTTTTGGTAAGTGACTGCCAAAACAAATCCTCCATCCAATGAAATGAAGACACAACATGAGCCTGCAAACTCTACAAGAAGGTGCTTGGGTGCAGGGCTGCCAGGCAAGGTCAGCTGCCAGCCTGCCTCTCGTGGGAGCTCACCAGCCGTGTTTATTTTACACGTTTTCTCTCCTGCTAATGAACAGGCAGCAAAAGAAACAATGGCCCGAGAGAAGAGAGCCAGGCAGCAGCACTGGGGGCACTGCTGGAACCAGTCACTGCTGCCAAGCGTCCCAGAACACACAAATTCCATTTTTGAAACACCTTTGGGAATACATAGACAACTGTGCTGGGCCCACGGACGATTCTGAGTGTTGCAGCATTACTCCCTCACTCTACACGTGCATGGACATGCTAATGACACACTGTCACTCTCTCCCTCAAAACATCATCCCAGGAGTTGCAAGGGCCCCCTGCTTGTGTTGGGCAGCTGCCTCGTTGCTGCTGACTCTTGACAAACCACACACCTTTGCGACTGACAGGCCTGGTAATGAATCTGGACACCCCTTACACATGAGACTCAAAGAGGAACGTTTAATCTTGCAGTTTTGAATTTTTTGGTTTATTTCTCGGGATCGTTATCTCAGAAGGCATCACAATAGAGCGCAACCTTCACACAAAGGAGCGATGTGACCAGTTTTGTGTCATAACGCACGAGGCGACTGCAGACAGTGACGCTGTCCTGGATTTCCTTAAGCTTTTCTTATGACCATGACTACAATGACAAACCACCAAACAATACGAACACAGACTTCTACCTGGCACGATTAACTTGTCCTCTATACTTCCCACTAAGATGACAGCTTTCCAGGTGGAAATTGCAGAGCTGTCCATCTCCCAAAGATCAATAACTCTGATGAATCATCATGCTAGGCAGTAACAGCTCCTACAAAACACTAGCACATACAGTAATTTGGAATCTGATGTCACATCTGGCAGTGTGATTTCAGAGTTAACAGAGTCAGGTAGAAAAAGATTAAGTCTTTCCCAAACAAAACGCTTAGTGAAAACTTCTGTGTTTTTCTCCTACTCCTGATTCACTTGAAGCAGGTACGAGGGGAGCGCAGCACCCATCCCGACAGGCGATGAAATGGTGTTCTGCAGTTTCAGCCTTTGCTGACGACAGCAGCGGGTTACAAGCGCGATTTGGACAGCGCAGCCCCTCCGCCTCCCTTTTCGGGGGCCCCCGGTGCCGAGCCGTGCCCCTAACCCGGAGCAGCGACCGCGCCGGGCTGAGCAGCGCTCGGCCGCGGCCCCTGGCCCCGCC